>BLKM01001585.1:154120-176257 GCA_013340265.1 Coptotermes formosanus
TATTTTTAATGACCCCCCCGCCCCCCCCCCCCCCACACACACACATTTCGCTTGCTGAACTCAAGACAGTTTAGAGTATCCGATCGTCAGGATTCATAAATGTCGTAAGCAGGAGAGAAATTGTTGTTAAGCGAGTTGTCGCTGAAGTGCCGTTGCCATGCACCAGTCTTGGACCTAAAATACCACGCTTTTCTTACTCTGTAATTTTCCAATAAATTTTCTGACAATTGTATTTGTTCTCAACCCTGAACGCCATGTCTGGTGGCACGTTTACGCTTCCAGTCGGCAACAAACATGGCGGCGCTGTGCAGGACTCCAGCTCGTAATTTTCATTAATTTAATTTACGAAAAATCTTTAAGACAGAGACCTTCGTGCACGTTATGGTATTGTGTTTGCCTCTAGGTACCCTGAAGTTCGGTGGGCGGCTTCCAGGGGTTCTGCAAGCACCCTTCCTTTGTTGTGAAATTTGTGAATGTAGTTTTGGTAGTTTGTAGTTGATTTTTTCATTTGTCTCCGTCTTTACGCACAATCAGCTGTGTGTTTGTTTGCAGTGTACACAACAACTGAATTTTGCTTCTCATAAATATGTCGAAATATTCTATTTCTTTGTATGAGAATTTCTGTTTTAAAAGCTGTAGTTCGTGTTTTCACCCAAAGTGTACACTTCAGTTTAGAGGAGTTTGGCGAAAATTCGGGTTTAGTCAGTAGGGTTCCACGGATATTAAGAATTTTGGGAGAGCTGGTGTAGACTGTCAATCAGTAGGTCCGCAGTTTATGAAGATAATGTAGCAGTGAACTGCAGCGTATGTGTTCGAATGCCTGTGACGTACGGAGCAGACCACGGAATTACCTATATGTCCGAGCGCACGTTATGTGCATCACTTACGGACAGAATGGTCGTCTTAAGGCTCGTATGACACTGACCAATTGAGTGCAGTAACTTGTATACTACAAAATGTGTGTATTTTTATCTGGTTGAACTATGCGTGTGTGAGTATGTGTTGTTAGGCATAATGGGAATGCGCGTCGACTATGTACGATTGTAAGCAAACAGAAAAAGGGCACACCGACAATACCCCGAGGACAGTAACACATTCATTTCTACGGATCTCATCCACCGTCCCTCAAAACGCTCTCGCTCGCTCCTCCTCACCACCGACGGATAGAAAATAAAATTAAAAATAATAATAATAAAGCTCAGAACTCACCACGACCACACGCACACGCACATGCGTATGCTACAGGCACGTTTTAAAATGTTACTCATTGTTTATAAGCCTAATCAATATTTTGGAAGCTGGACAAAGCGTGTATGACAGGGCATTGTTCTGAATGGTACCTAGGGGAACAGTTATTGAAAGCGAGCGTCGATGCAGCGTGCAGTGGAACATGTGGGCCGGGGTCGAGTCATGTGGTGAGGTGGCCCTCTCCCAGCACAATGCATGCATAGAAGTTGTTTGTTTCAATGGGCAGGAGAAAAATCGTATTCACTAATAAAACTGCTGTAATGAACACGACGGTCTTTTTGAATGAATTGGCAGTAGCCCATTTATTGGCGACAGTCGTGATGAGCAATGTCATAAAAGTATCTTGCTGTGGTTGGACTGCACGGATGTCTAAGCGAGCAGTTAAGAAATTACACTTCGAAATATTCCCATCAGAATTCGCCTCGAAAATCACGTGTAATAATAATAATAATTATAATAATAATAATAATTATTATTATTATTATTATTATTATTATTATTATTATTATTATATAGGCACTCAGAAGGTTTTAAAACATGAAGTTCTTACCACAGAAATACAGCGCATGTGGCGTGTAAAATCAGAGGTGATATCAGAAATAAGAGGGGAACTGGAACCATCTCAAAGTAATTACAAAAGTACCTGAGCAAAATACCGGGAAAGCACGATATCAAGGAACTACAGAAAACAGCTATATTGGGTACAGCACACACACTGCGGAAAGTGCTAATGTAGAAGCACAAAAGAGTTTAATATTGCAGACAGCGCTATATGCACCATTAACAGTACGTGCAGAGTAGCTGCGACACTGTATACCCTACAAACGTGGTTTGTTTCAGGCATGTAAGTGTGAATACCCTGCATAAAGGGGATGATGATGATGATGATGATGATGATACTTTTATGAAGGGGCTTTATTTTTATCGCTGTCGGTATAGAGAATTCGCTGCGGACTGGACGGTCAGTAGATCGAATCCTGGTGGGGGCGAGATTTTGTTCAACTGCCCAGACCAGCCCTGGGGCCCACCCAGCCTCCTGTACAGTGAGTACCGGTCTCTTTCCCAGGGGGCAAAGCGGCCGATGTGTGGCGTTAACCACCCACACCCATGTAGGGCCGAGGTTAAAGAAAGAGTAGCGCTGTACCTCTGCTCCCGATTTGGGCCTGCATGACCTCTTCTAGGGTGAACTTTACCTTTGCTTTTGACCTTTACATTGTTTGTAACCCTTTAAAACGTAGCGTGTTGTATGTTAACCACCAGTTTTAGGGCTAACATCTGTGCATTTTCCCAACCCAGTGCCCTTATATGTCCCCTGTGGATTTTGACCAAGCAACCACTATTGTCCTACACATCATTCACCGATTTGTGTTTCTGATAGAAGCACACTCTTTTCTCTGTAGGTACGAACTGGCCCCTTATGTAAAAGGTAGATTTATTTGTAGTAATCTGAGAGTCGCTACACTCTCAGAATAGCGAATGGTTTGAAATCCCTTAGGGTCGGGTTCGTGGGTGAGATTTGACAGTGGCTTTTGAAGCCTGTTGCCAGAGGTCGTTATTACCACCACCGAAACACTGCATAGTAAGGCCAGGAAAGTACGTTTCTTGAAGCAGGACGGCCCACACGTTTGCGTGTACATGATGTTTGGAAGCTCTGTGCAAGGTTACGGGACAGCCTATACTGCAGTACACGTGTTTGTAGCGCTCTGAACTGCAGTCCGGAATTTACATGTGTACTTTAATTTTTGTCGTGTTTGCTGCAACAGAAGGAACATTTTAATTGCTTAGTGTGCAAAATGGCAGGAGTTATTCACAAATTCTGCAACACCAACAACGAAACAGGACATGAGACTGTAAAAATGCGTGTATAGTTACGGCATCACTAGTGACTTGTCTGCAGTACAACCACTCTACGAATTGTACCAAATATATCCCATTTTCGAACCTTACCATGACGAGTCCTTTGACAGTAAGAACACACTATAATGACAGCAGACCCCATCTCTATGCCTATTTCAGGGTATGCACCTATGAGCCCCCATCCAGGGTATGCCATGGCGGGTGTCCAAGCCGAGTACCCAGCCAACAGCTACACTCCTTATCCGACGGCGGCGTATTCATGTGGCGGTGGCAGTGCCGGCTACCCTGGAGCGATACCTACCAGCTACCCTGCCCCCGCGTCCAGTGGGTATTCACCTGGACCATGCTACAGCATGCCCCCTCCTCAACACCCCCCGCCGCAGATTGAAAAAGCCCCTACGAAGGACGATGGGTAAGTAGCATTCTTGAGTGTAGGGTCCACAAAGTGAGACCGCATTGAAGCCAGGGTTAGTGCTGAAGGCGGCTGGCTTCACTCCGTGTTTGAGGAACAGACTGAGTTCTTAACTATGCCCCAATCTTAATCCCCGAGTGTTAGTCAACATTGTGTCGGGACTAACGAGCAAGACGGATCAAGCCCTTGTGGGCTGTGACTTACATAAGGGAGGTACCGGGTTCCAGGTGTCCCAGGACACCGAGTACCTGGACTGAGCATTTCGTGGTTGTCTTCAGTCTCTTCTGTACCTCAGTTACACCGCGGCCTCTTACACATTTCATTCGCTATTTATTGCATTAATGAATATGTGTAGCGTGTAAGAACTCCATGTGAAGGCTACAAGAGCAAGGATAGTAAGGGGCAAGCAATGTGAGAACTCCAAAGTAACTCCATGGAGCACAATAAAGGTCAATTAAAGTCATTGCTTCGGAAAGAAATTGGGTAGCTGGCGCTTTATATGGAGTGATGGAAATAATGGAAACCGAAAGAGACAAGGGTAACATGCGAAACCAACAGATTTATTGCACCGTGTTCGTGCTGGTAGTCATGCCTATGAGTTTCCACACGGTCTGGCCAGTTTCCTCTGGTAAAGGTCCAGTAAGCTTGCAGAAACAGTTTCACCATGTTTTACTGGGCCCTATTTTATCCTGTTTTCCTGTCGGCTCGCTTATTACATAAAACTTCGCAGACCCAGCGGCGGTCCACACGCTCCGCCAAATAGAAATTTAAACCGCACGGATGTTATGGAGACGATGATATCGATCGTTTTATGTAATTTACCGTCCAGCCGAAATCAGCGTCCGAGATCGGCTTATGACTAATAGTAATACGTTCGAATTTTGAAAAAATAAAGTACAAACTTACGAATATTTACACAGTTTTCTGTGTGACCTAATTAGCTGTCCAATCGGAGGTTTTGAAGTGGCGTTCCATTATTTTATGTTTATGACGTGATGTTCTAACATGCTTTTTAAAAGACAACATAAATTGTATATGGCCTTAGAGTCAGTCCCCTCCCCCTAATAAAAAACTGTGGTTGCATACCTGGACCAACGATATTAGTGACATGATATCAAGACACCGTAGTTGCGCATTTCATTTGTTGTACCGCCACTGCAGGCAGTTCTGATCAGCAGACTCTAATTCGACGTCGCGAGCCATAAGGCGTTAAGCGCGACTTGGATGGCGCTGACTGACGGTGGCACGTTGTGACGTTATTAGTATTGAGCCTTAGGGCTGCATTGATTGTTAGATCATGTTTGTTATGTAACGACGCTGTTACAACTGCACGGCTTGTATAGCGTCGAATGAGGCGTCTAAGTATAAATGGTGATAAACACTGGGGATGCAGTAGTCAGTATAGTTCGCTCGGAAACACATAATGTCCGTTTCCCGTCGTTTTGTAACCATGTTAGGTCTGATGTTCATAGCACAAATGGTACGCTTCATTACCAGCCACGAGTCAAATTGCATTAATATTTTTAGTCAGTGCCCCGACGTATGTGGAACGATTTAGAAATTAAATGTAGTTGTTCTGTGCAGTAGAGGCTAGATATGGCACGAAGCGCCATATAGGCCTGCGTATGTAACGTGTGTTAGTTCATAACCCAGCTTGTGGTTGAAAGTTTCTTTTTAGAACGCGAAAATCGTGCTGAACGAAAAGCTTCGAGCATATTTGAATTTCACGGTTTTCTACTTTTAAGGGTTTGCTCTCATGTTGGAGTAATTTGGAACATTTGGACTTAAAAAACGAATTCTTTTAATACGAAATCAGAAATTTACCTTCATTCAACCCTTTGTGGCCAGAAATTTCGCTTAGCAATCTACAGTAATTGAAGTGAGATTTTCTCAGAGCAGTTGATACAAAATGTTGTCTATGGATATGTACTTAGGAGGAGAAAGGGCGGGGTAACGTCTCTTTTGTACAACATAAGCCGTGTGTATAGACTACCTGCTTGAACGGCAGCAATCTCTCGCAGGAGGCTGAACAGAATCTAATCCATTAGGAGTGACGGCTGTAGTAGCGGAGCAGGAACATGCTGTACAGGGAGCCGCTTCCTGGCATCACGACAGAGCCGGGAAGTCGTCAACCCGTTTTCTCAAAAAGGGGATTTCAAGCTGTCGATATAACGCCGATGAAAGAAACATATGATGGCCTTCAGGTTCCAAAGGGAAGAATTCTGGGCAATTTTGCTTGCAACACAACTTGTGCCTGTTACATAGGAATATCAAACTTCTCTGAGGCTAAAGGAACGTCACGCCCTTGTGTCAGAACGAAGTGTTCGACACGTAGCTGTAAAGAAGGCGCAGTGTCAAAGCGTCACAATAAATCTGCCCCATAACGTAAAGTGAAAATGTTTTTACCGATAAAACTAATAGTTGTTACTTGTTTAACACGTTCTTAACCGGCACTCATGTAAATGGCTTACAGCAATCCAGGTCCTACCCCACAGTAAACGTCCCTTTCTCGGTTATAAGGACCGGTCGGGGGTAAATGCTGTTCGGCGATATAATTGGGCCGCCCGGGGTTCGACTCCCGACGGTGGTAGGTTTTCTCCAGAACATCGGTATCGTCTGTGGGACTCATCCAGCCTCTGCTCAGTGGCTACAGGCGTTGTTTCGCCAGGCGTAAAGCGGCCGGGGCGTGAAGCTGACCTTTTACCTCCATTTAGTGTCCGTGTTGAGAATGACAGGGGCCATAACACTGCATCCTTCGTGGCGTGCACAGAGATTTCTGTACCGCGCCAAAAAAAAAAGCTGAATCCGAGGGCAGGTTTCAGATGGTGAGTTTTGTCAGTGGGATTCTGTATATTCGGGTTTATATAAACCGCAGCTCCTTACCAGCTGAATAAGTACCGGCTGTTCAAGAAGTCCTGCAACGTGCAGTTAGTTTACGCTTGGGAATGCTTTTAAATTGTGCTAATTATAATTGTGTCGCTTATGTTCATTTCGCTATCAGTAGGGAAGAGAAGGGTAATTCTGGGAATTAATTTATCTTCAAAGCGATAGGTGGCATAAACATCTGACACTTGCTGAAACCTGCCACCAGATATGATAAACCCCACCATAATGATTGGACACCATTCCGGTACCCTTTCCGTGCAGTGAAGAAAAAAGATTTCTTTCGTCCATTTTGTTATTAAATTTGACACTTTAATCCAAAGTAAGGGCACGATTTCTTCAGTTTATGTTATTGTACTTCACCTGCTATCTTTGGTAAGCTGAAGCTTGTTATGTCTTGAATCCACTGAAAGAGACCACACACAACGTTTAAATTTGTCGTATGAAGAGATTGAAGCCATGTGGGGTAACACTGCGCAGCGCAGTGTTACCCCACATTGTAATGCCTATGGTTTTCCAGAAGCTAAGAGTAGTAAGCGTGTTTTAACATATCTTCAAAACAAGCAGACAGAGACTGGTTGGCTTCATTTCTCAAAAGGAATCCAAGCGTAGGGCTAAGAAAACCAGAAGGTATGAGCATCAGTAGAATCAGTTTCTTTAATGACAATGCAGTGAAGAAATATTCCGAAAATCTGGTGTTGGTTGTGGAGAGGCACAAGCTCTTTGTAAGTAAAAATTTTAGTGTAGGCGAAACGTGCATATCTTTGTTTAGAAACCTGCTAAATGGTTAGGGCCGAAAGGCGAAAGACAGGCTGCTGCAGCTATTTCTTGCGAACGAGGGAAGCATGTAACAGTTGTGTGCTGTAAGTGCCTCTGGTAATTTCGTTCCACATATGTGAGGCTATCGCATTGCCCCAAAATACGTTGGATTGATGAAGACTTGTTTTTCCTCTGGCTTCGGCATTTTAAGGACTGTGTCAAATGATCTAACGACGATCCAGTTCTTCTTATATTGGACAATCATGCAAGTCACATTTCCCTTCGAATCTGTTATTGCTGCAAGGAGAATGGCATAATTGCGGTCTTCATTCCACCTTACACTTCTCTTCGTTTAACACCATTTTGTCACACGTTTTACGGACCCCTGAAAGCTGCTTTCAACATGGAGTGTGGCCTGTGCTTGGAAAGAGGTGGGCATGAAGTAACTACGCAGTAAGAGCAGGCTGAAGTGTTCAACAAAGCCTGTCTGTAGGTCGCTGCAATGGAGAAAGGAATATGCGGCTTCAGAGCTGCAGGTGTTTACCCTCGAAATCCAGAAATGTTTACAGAAATTGAGTTTGAAACGAATTAGGGGACAAAAAAATGACTGACAGGGAATCTGAAGGAGACAATCATGCGGCGTATTGTGACAACACAGGTCAGTACACAACGTGTGGTAAGTGTGCTATCACCTAAACCACAGCCCGGTTCCTCCAGAACTAGGCCTCCATCTGCTGCCGTGATCTCACGCTAGGCAGGTACAGGCCGTACTACATCAAGTGTGAGAAAACAAAATTCTGCAATGTCAACAGGAACGCCAGTGAAAAAGAGACTTAGCGCTCGGATAAAAAAGCGAAAATGAAGAGAAATGCAGAAGACATTAAAGAGACTTATAAAAAAAGAGAAAGTGCCCAAAGAAGAAGCAAGAAATGAGGACTTGCTGTGGGAAAATAATAGAGACAACGGATCTGAGGAATCTTGGATAAATCTGATGAGACTGAACTGTATGATGGGAACGAGCTGGATAGTGCTGATGCCTTCCATGCCGACACGTGTTCTGGGTGTGGAGAATTATGGTACACGTGTGTAAGATGTTGCTACAGGACTCACTCGGAATGCAGAGGGTGGGATTGTCCAAAGAATTATACCCGTGAATACGCTTCAAGCAACAGAAATGCCAGAAGAAGTAATTGAAGTCACAGACGTAGGAAACTTTCTGCAGAAATTGATTTTGTAATTTGTGTACCCGAATAACATGATTTCAGATTCGTTGTTTCACATCCGGTGGTTACGGCTAATTAATGTTAGTTCTCTTATTTTTTTAACATCACGGATGATGGGGGCTTCAGTCCCGTTCCATCCCCTAAGTTATTTGAAATGAATCATTAATTTAAGCAAAAGTAAGCGCTGATGTAAGTGCGCAGAATTACACTTCAAACAGCGCGGTATTAACCCTTCCGGTTTTGCAGTTCTGCGCAGTTGTACTACTCAAGTTTCTTGCACTTTTGTAGCCGCGTTTCTTACAAAATTGAAAGTAGGTGGTAACGGCTTAGATGCGCATAATTCGACCCTTGGAAGTCCAGTAAGTAAATCACAAACGTTGAGAAGCGCCGTTTGCTATTTGCTGCTTTCTGACGCCCTGCCTACACGACTTGGTGGGAAAGAAAAAATCGTTTATTGCTAAAGTGTGTAAACAGATACTTTAAACTTAACGTAGCTTCCTGGGAAAATCATTTAATAACCTGTGTAGGTTACTCTTTGTACTAAAATATCGTAAAAGGGCACATTTAACGGGCTGAGGCTAGCGGGGGCTTTGTGCTTTGTGTAACGACGAAACCGGAACCTGAGAAAGAGAACTCTCTTGCCAGACAGTGCTCAGTCCCAGTTTCCTTAACTCTTCCCATTCACCAGTCTTACTCACACCTCACCCCCTCCCCGTCCCTTCTCAGCACACACATCTCCTAAACCACCCTTCCACCCTCTAACTTTCCCTTCCTAGCCATATACACATACTGCACCTTGAGAGCCCATTTTGTTAATTAAAGTAATTACTCTTAGTACGCCGAAAATGCCAACAACCTTTTCCCAGTGTGACGCGCGTGCGGGCGGACAGTAAAGGGAAGATGTGAATCAAGAACCAGAATGCCTGGTGCTGTACGACATGACCCCAGTTTGCGCTATTTTTAACAACTGAATTGACCTTACTTTCAGTGTAATCATATTTCGATTATTGCTCCCTAAATCGATACTTTCGACGTGACAGTTGAGTGCCGATAGTATCCCAAGAAACAAAATACAGGATCTTTATTCTAGCTAATAGCTATCGTTTATCACTTCCAGCTGCTGTTCGTCCGCTAGTGTGGGCAGTCTGTAAGCGCACTATGTTGAGACGATTAACGAGGGGGCAGGAAATGGCAATGGACAGTTGTCGGATAAAATAACTACCCTGCATCTGTGTAGCAACATACAGCAAAATCAGTAACGCCAATGTTATGTCATAGATATACATTTCCGTACGCAGATATACTCGAGACAATGGACAGCGCCAAAAACATTTGTGTAACAGATCAGCCATTCTTACAGGCCTCCGGAGCAACACAGAGCGACATATAGCGCCCTGTTATGCGGCGTCGAATTCTCCCGTTAGACTAGTAATGCGCCGTCATACCGCTGAAATAGAAGAAGTTATTTCCTTTCTATGCATAAAAGATAACACCTGTAAACTCCGGGGGGGGGGGGGGGGGAGAAATTTTTACTTAGTGTTTTATGCCATTTGTATAGTGCATTTGCTGAAAGGTTAGCGAAGCGGACAGTTCATTGCCGTACGTTGCCGCTTGAAGCGTCAGTGTGATGTGTTATGCGCAGCGTCCATGTAACTGAGTAATGCGGGAATGATACAACCATACTACATCGTCGCTTGTATCACAAGTGAGGAAGGGAGGGAAGACGAGGGAGCAGATAAGGGCTTGTCCCTGCCGTAGTCATGCGGGGCTCTTGCCTTGCTACTTAACTGGAGGCGACACGAAGCTGAAAGACATTGTTAGTCGCAAACTTGTTCTGGTATTGAGAAAGCAGGTCTTCTTGGTTGTTGCACCGTATGGTTGGGTAATTGATTCCCGACTCATAAGTCTGAAGATAAGGCGGTGCGTTCCTTCGAAACGTCGGGAAGCAGTTACCCAACCACACATCACTACAACCCGGAAGACATGACCACTCAACAATCACTCAGTCGAAATCTCAGATCATTGTTTTCCTGCTGTTAAGAATATATATATATATATATATATATATATTCGTTATATTGCCTTCCTCGTTTACTGTCTTGTCTATTTAAGACTGATTTGCAAGTAAAGAATGAAACGATAAAACTTCTGACAATATTTTGACGCCAATATCCATGACTATATTACAATATTAACTTCAAAAAGTAAAGCGAAATTGGAATATTGTTCAGTGTTAAATGTTTGTACTAATAACTCTAAGGATATGGCTGTTTTCGCAACAGCTACGTGGTCTTGCGGTCCAAGTGCCGCTCTACACTGGAGATAGTACCGTCATATATTGCTGTTACACATTTATGTGGAATTAATTCAAGTTTAATATATTGAAACACTGCCATCGTTGGCAACTTGAAATGTTACTGATTAAGAACGGGGCGTGATATGAAGGAAATAATGACTAGTGCGTATTAGAAGAAGCCTCTAGCTGTGTCTTGTGCCCTGACCAGGGGATCCGAGACTCGCTAGGGCTGCTCAGAACAGGTATGCGTACAATCGCCAGTGGTCAGAGTTGGATCAGTGCTGTTACCAGACTAGTATGAAGCCCCTTGAGCTTCAAAGGGTAATGCTCGAACTGAAGGAGTGTCTGCATTTCTTTTGTTTCTACAAACACTTGTTCTATGCAGAAATTTATAGAACGTGTTGAAGAATCCTGAGGTTTTAAGTCATCTCAAGCAGCAGATATTTCCATGCGAATTCTTACGTGTCGTAATGGAGTGCTTGCGTTGCATTATTACTTTGATCACTTTTTTTAAAATTATTGTACAGTGCATTATGTTCAGTCAAACATTGCACCATGAAGGGAATAAGCATCCTTTCCTGCGCCATTAGACCCAATTCTGTGAGCGAGTTTTCGGGTCGCTCAAATGAGCCGCATTACTAAACTATCACTGGCTAACTATTCAAGTGGGTATAAAACAAAAGGCGGTGTTTTCCCCGAAAATAATATTCTGCAAGCATTGTCTGGTATGATCAGAACGAAGCCAGGAACAGGTCAAACTAACCTCTAGGATTCGGTTATGAAGAAGAAAATCTTACATCACTTCCGAAGAACCTAGACTCAAAATTCACGTGTAATAAGTTTATAAGCACTGTCATGCTCTGTGGGCCTTCGTCACCTGCCGTTAGAAGCGGCCTTTGCACGCATGCATACATACGTACGTACGTATATACATACATACATACATACATACATACATACATACATACATACATACATACATACATACATACATACATACATACATACGCGCGCGCGCGCACACACACACTCGTACATACATAGACACCTATGCGGGGTGTATCTGAAATGCTTGGAAAAACTTCAAGAGTGGAATTTCACACTTGTATATGCCCGCAAACACTTAGTTTTCGCGGTACAGCCCAAGGACATGGTGACCTCAGTCCTGTAGAGGCACTTAAAAACCTGAGTGTGTTCAGCTCCAATTGAAAGTGAAAAGACAATTCACCAACGCATTTTTTACGCTTGTCAAAACATTCTCAACCGCCCCGGGACCTTCGAAATGGTGCGAGAGTCCATGATCAGACGTGTCCGTGCGTGCATTGTTTCAGATGCAGGACATTTTGAGCGTTTGTTGTGATTTGTGACTTGATAAACAGTAAAAACACAACCGTTATTAAACTGGGAACGTGTACTGTAAATGCGTGAAGTCAGTTGGAAATAAAATATTACATAGTGAAGGTATTTATTGTTGAATGTAGTCTTTGAGTTAAACTCAATGCTACTCATTTCCGGAAATTTGCTTTCTAAGAACCTTTTTCTTTGTTTTGATTTGAAGAGCTCACTCATGACGGTAGTCCATGCGTTTTAGATGCAGCCTGTATTAAGGATGCATTAAAAGGGTGACAGCAGTGAAAGAAGTGTAATTTTTTGTCTCTAAAATTGTATGCAGTACTTGCAATCGTTGGTGAGCTGCATTTCATGTTATTCTGCCTCTGACTTGAAAATCATAAAGAGTACCTTGCGGTACAGTCCGTCGGTAGTGAATCCTCCGCTGGACTCTAGTATACTTGTCACAGTACGTTACTATAGAAATAGTTGGTGGTGGCGAAGAAGCCCCTTCGATGTTGACGCACGCTGATTATGTTGCGTAAGAAACGACCCTTCTTTTTTCTGTGCACTGGTCAAGCCCTGCCCGTAATCAAAGGCAAACTTCCAACTCCCTTCTTATAGAAGCCTCGTGTGTGATCCTCCATCTTACAGGCTTACCTGGACGTTTCACAGAAAGTAAAGCAGCTAAGAGAATATTGCAGAAATTAACAGAAAGTGCCTGTTTCTCAAGGTACGTGTTATTTGATAACTGTGAAACATATTAGTGCTTGAAATCCGTTATTTCGAGGTCATAACTAATTGAAGGCAGAACATGTAGCGATTTGTCTATATTGTGTCAATTACTTCTGTCGTTTTGACCTTTATCTTCGCAGCGTTTCTTTCGAGTTCGCAGATTCCTATACATGAGTTCCAGTAAATCTTAAACTGACGTCGCTGTGGCTACCCTCGTACCAGGCTACAGTTTTCCGCACAATTTCTGCCTTTATCCTAATCTGTCAGTGAAAGTTATGTTGCTAAGTCATTGTCTCTTGGCTGGCGTCGTTTACTGAGGTGGCGTTTGATGTAAGCTTCAGTACATCGTTAATGCATATGAAGTCTTTGTCCATTGGCAAATTATTTTTCTGTTTCCACGGTGACCGCTGAACGTCTACAGATGTTACTGTAAGCATTTCGCTTACAGATTTTGTCGCAAAACCAGTACAAACAATACAACAAGCATAAAGGAAAAAATGTTCCCATGTTTTAGGATGTAGTTTGTGTGGGCTGGAGCTCCTCCTGATACTGTAATGTGAGTGACACCAATACATGTCGCTCTACACTAATTCTGTTAACTGAGATACAGTAGTGAGAGCCCGGCGACTAACCTGCTGAGCTGCTTATACAACATCAGCTGGTTGGTTCTTATAACCGAGGCGATGTGTTTACTGCGCGGTACGAACTGAATCAGTATAATTCTGGTTGTATGAACTCTTCTTGGGCTCATAGCCGTGTCAAATGTTTAAAAAGCTCCGACGTTTCACAGACACACTCAGTCTCCATCCTTACTTTCCCTGAGAATGGAGACTGAGTGTGTCTCTGAAACGTCGGAGGTTTTTAAACATTTGACACGGCTATGAGCCCGAGAAGAGCTCATGCAATTTTGTCGCCGTGAAAGCCTGAAGACATATATCATTCTGGTTAATTTTTCGTCCTTGGGCCGCGTTATGGCTTAGGCGGAGGCCCGGGTTCGATCCCAGGCCAGTCGATGTGAGATTTGTGAAGCACAGAGTGGCCCTGGGACAGGTGTTTTCCGAGTGCTTCGGTTTTGTCCTGTCAGTATTCCACCAGTGCTCCATACTCATCGTCTTCTTCAGGTTACTCTTACCAAGACAAACGAGCGAAGGCTGGGAATCTTCTAAAAGCAGTGCTCTTTCGGGAGTCTGGGAGCACTGGATAGAAAAGGGCTTTCATTTTCTTTATCCCCGTAGAACAGGCCATGAAGACCCAGAGGGGAGCAGAGGCATAACTCTGCTCTTTCTTTAACCTCGGCGCTAGATGGGGTGGGCGATAACGCCACGCCCCGACCCCTTTACCCCCGGGAAAGAGACCCGGTACCCATTGTGTAGGAGGCTGGGTGGGCCGCACTGCCGCTCTGGACGAGTGCGGAAGATCTCGCCCCCACCGGGATTCGATCCACGTACCGTCCAGCCCGTAAGAATGTTTATCCGTGAAAGCATATTGGAGACCTGATAATTAAAATGCCCGTTGTTTCGACCTAAAGCCGACTATGAATTATTTGATACTCCACTGAACGGCAGGGGTTCTCTCCAAGAAATCAAATTTAAAACTTCAAAAAATTGTGTCTTATTTTTATCTAAGCTAAGATAAATGTTGGCACTGCTATTTCCTTCACGCACGTGGTGTAAATGCCCAGCTGTGTAAAATTTGCAGTACACAGTTCAAATAAAGTCGCAGCCAGTAAACGCAATGTCGATCAAATGAGAACAAAAACAGAAGCATTGCTGTCTGCAACATGCATTGCAAGTGCCATTTCTTTTCTTAATCTAGTCGGAGTACAGAGTCTTGAGTGCATGTTCTGACGTCTCTCAAGAACCTGCTGTCTCCATAATGATGTGCGGAAGCAGCAGGTACGTACGTACCGAATGCACGATGTCACAGCCCGGAAGAGAGGCAGCTGCTTACTGTCGCCTTCTGAACCTCAAATATGGCACGTTGTAAGTCAGTTGTGATTGAAGTTACAAGTAGTCTGGGATGCTACATCGTGTTGATTTGTAAATAGTAACCGACGTTTCGGAGGGTCGTGTTGCCTCCATCTTCAGAGTTATATTTCAGAGTCCACAATGCCAGATGTTAATGTTAGGTATGATGAAAGTGATATGAATACTGAACAAGTCACTGACTTTGAACATCTTACAGTGCCGCAATACAGACTGCCTCTGCTTCCAACTTTTCCTTTGTTCAGCCAGCTCTCCAGCCGGTAACGGAAGTGGAATCTGCTTTTATTACTTCATATCGTTTTAACTGCAGTTTTTGTTATACTAATATATACATTGCTCTTGTTCTTTGCAACACAGTTGGCTCTAAACCGTTTACATCTTCTCCTTGTCGTTTTGCACGCACGCAGTACTCTTGTACGAAGCAGACAAACTTCCTCCTCCTCCTTCAATTTTGCGCGCCCCGCTCCCAGGGGGAGGGATGGTAAGGAGCTGATACAGTGCCCCACCCACGGCTGCGATGGCATGGGTCATGTCTCAGGAAACTACGCTACCCACAGAAGGCAAGCCACTTTACAGCTATTCTGTACCTTGAGATGATGGTGGTCAGTCCCGTGTCCAGTAGTTGGCTTGATCAGTGTGTTCGGTTAGCTAACCCCTCGATTTATTTTTATTGCATATGAATTCGTCTAAATGTTTGATATGATCATGTCAGTTTTACTTTTGAACAATGCCCGTGATTATATTTCATCACGAAGAAACAAAATGTGTCCACTTTCTTTAGAAGTATCGTTGTGCTAGCCTTCAGTCGTCCATATCATTGCACGGACCAGTTGTAGATCGTTGATTTTTATGAATTGATTTTCGTTTGATGGTTGAAACGTGCTGAACCTCCAATCTTATTGGTTGTTTGGAGCTCGATGTTCATTCCTCTTTATGTTTTCGTATTGTCTAATTATCATTAATTTTACCCTCCTAAACCCCACGCGCACTGTATGGAAGGGAACGCACCCTATCACGTGGATTGAAGATTATTTTTTTGTTTGAAATTCCACCATTTCAAAATTGTTTAGTTTCAGCCAAAAGTGTGGGCAGCGTTTCTCTTGGGAATTCTAAGTATGGTTCTCCAATATCAAGTGAAAAGTTGACCATGTCTGAGCAGTGGATGCTAAGAGGCAAATCAGATTCACTGGGGTCAGGTCCTTGCCTTCTCTTGCAACAAACAAGTGCCAGTTTGTGTGTCCTCATACTTGCCTGGCTGTTGTGTATTCGATGTGCTTGCCAGTGGATGTCGTGTTGGTGGATGTCGTCTTGAAATGTCCAGTGTCCTTTGCTTCTGCCTGTTGAGAGGAACGGACAGGAAACATAAATGCAGTAAGTCGAAGTACAGTTTGAAATTTCGAAGTGTTTCTACTTTTGTTTAAAAGCGCTGCAGTCCTTTCGCTTGATGATTCTGTTTTATTACTGTGTGTTTTCAAAATATGTGTTCACGGCTCTTGAGAGCTTTCCGTAGCCCATATACAATATTTAGTTTTGTAAAATAGACCTTAATAGCTTCATAAATATGAGTGTGTTTTCAGATTTTATTCACTGAGTATTAAATAATGTGGGTTTCTTTTTGGAAACCACCCTAAAATACAGTCGGGTACCTGGACGGTCTTTCTGTAGTATCGCCAATATTTCAGACAGTAATGCGATGATATAACTCCATGCTTCCAAGAGTCCAGGAAGTAATACGGTGACCGCAGTCTAATTTTGCGAGGAGTTCAAATAATATTACGGTGGTCTAACTAATGTTCCCAACAGTTCAAATAATAATACCGTGACCTAACTTTAATTTTCCCAACGGTTCGGATAGCCGTACTTAAGCTTGAGTGATTAAAGTTTTGACAGGCAGTAAGCAAGACAGTTGCTGTTCCTCAGAAGGACGCACGTGGCACATTGCATGTGTATGATTAGTACGAGCATGTAGTGTGACGCCAGTTGTATATTAGGTAAGATGCAGACACAATTCAAGTACTGGTAACAGGAACTTCATTGATAGCCGCCATGACTTTTCATGCCGCATTCATGTTAACTGTTTTGCCTTTGCCATATAATGTGCACGTCGCTGACGCACTGTGCACTTACCACTAGTGGCACTGTATGCAGTCAGCACTGCCCTTTCGTCGTTAGAGGGTATAAAAAGCTGGCCTCTCTGGGCGATAGGCGATGTAAATGTTGATGCGTTGTACAGAGAGCGTTTTAACGCGGGACCGAGGAGGCCTGAGCCCTGCAGAGCGGGCGACATCATAGGTTGGTATGCAGCAACGACGCCCTCCTCTGTACGGCGAGCAGTGTCGCAGTGAAAAGAAAACGCCCTGTATAATGCAGATGCTTAGTGTGCAGTCTGTGAGCGTGTTCTGCTGTATTCTGGACAACCTGATTTTCCCCATAACTTATGTCCGCGCTCTTTTACTGGCTATTGTTATAAATAGAACAGTTTTAGGTCCTTTTTGACGCGGTCTGCATCTAACTTATATTACATGTCCAGTAGATAATGACTACGAAAGCATGACCTTCTTCTGTGGAAATGTACCATGTACGTAGTGTCTTCAATACGTCTAGTGTGCAGTAGTTGAGCGTGTCATTTGAATATAGAGTACTTACAAGTTGGTGTTTTGAATGTTCGCGCCAGTTACGTACTGACATAAGTATTCAAGTGTAAGTCTTCTTGGTAAGTTCTGTACGTGGCTCTTGATTTAAATATTGTAGGTACTGACATCGCAACAGCTTGTAATCCTAGCCATTAGCTGCAACTTTTTCCTGACCTACCCTGCGTATTATTTTGTACCTGCACTGTCACATAGGCGCAAAGTTTCTGTGTTTGTAACAGTGAGGGGAAGGTAAAGTATGTCTTACCATAATTCAGTGTGATATACTCGTGTTTCCTGCGTGTATACAGCAATAAAATTGGTGTCCACAGTGACCCTAATAAGACTAGGTGGCATTTCTGCACCCCGCAAGTACAGTTAAGAAGCAGGACGAAGGCTGTGTTCGTCAGTTGTACAGTACTGTTCTATGAAAATTGACTCTATGATATTTTATTAATTGATTTTAATAACGTGTGACGTAATTTTATTTCAAGCATAATTGTGTGTTACTGAGTTTTCTAATGACGACCAGTATTCATTCATATTTAAAAGTAAACAGGACAGGCCGTGCTGTCAGATGGCTCAGTTTCACGCTCACAGTTTCTTAAATACTATTTTTTCCGTACAGAACGGCACGGGGTTGAAATAAATAAAAGTGCAGCTATAAGAAAACAGAATTTTTTTCTGCCTGTGGTGGGAAATGAAAGCGTGTGAAATTAGATTTTGTTACAGATGTCTGTGGCTGTTACCGTGACGCAGATTTAATTTGATTTGTAGATTAACGTGAGGTGAGGAGTCGTATAGCAGTTATGTTAGACCAACGCATGAATTTTTTATTTCTAATACCGTATGTATTAAAATGTGCTTCTGTTAAGTGCTGTGCACAAAACTGTAAGAAACCACGGAGACTTTCAGTCGAATAAAAGCAGAATTTTCTTTGTGTATTGACATTTAGAATGTCTGTAGTGGTTTGATGTCTCTAAATCACATCAGAATTTGAAACTAAAATACAAAAGGCGGGGTAATAAACTGTGTGTGTGTATGTGGATGGGTGGGTGGTTGGGTGGGGGGGTGGGCGTGTAACTGTCACCAGTGACCTAATATTCAGCACAATGTCTCGCGATTTTTTTGTGGCAAGTTCATATCCCTTTCCCCTTACTGTTCTACATGGATTGCATTCCTTTTGCTTCGTTACTTCCTACGAATTCATATTTTAACGCCTTTAAAAGAGCAGGAACTCGTTCATTCTGGTGTTTATTTTCTTCGCGGTCTCACCCAAGCGTCAGCGAGCCTCGCTTAGACAGTCCGTGTCCAAGATTTTTAGACTGAACATTTCATTCTTCAGGATATGTTGCTCTCTCACTGGTTAATCAACTCTGCGTTTCGAGGAAGCGTAGTCTTTAATTTTCGAGGGTCTAGAAGTCCGGAAGTCTTCTCGGATCTTTCTAAGACCTTTGCACCCTTGAAGATGAAGGCATTACGTTGCATTGAAACGTTGGTAGTCGAGTACCGAGTGAGGCACGTCGTATCTTTGAAGAACGGATTTCTAAACCACACCGCTCTGAAATCCTGAAAAGTCGCTTAGTGGAATTGGTTTTCATCTGAGACAAGGTAAAGTGTCACCGTTCTGGCTTAATGCTCCCGGTGAAACGAAGTACCGGTGGATGGGAACGTCATATTTATGGTGGTGTAGCTCGTCAAGGAATACGGGAAAGCCGGGAACTTGTGTGGTACATGATAGGGCCTGCAAAAAGTGGCCAGATATCTGTCGTCTGCCCGCCAGACTGTAACTGTCCCGTACTGTTTGCAATGTTCGCAGTTTGTCTGGTTGTCCACGTGCAGATCGCACGCAGATACAAGCCCATTCACAGGAGCTCAAGTGCCCGACACCCGGCTGTGACGGCTCGGGCCACGTCACCGGAAACTACTCTTCCCATCGCAGTTTGTCCGGCTGTCCGCGAGCCAACAAACCCAAGAGTAAACCTCGAGACGGACAGGATTCGGAGCCTCTCAGGTAAGCTCCGTCCCAGTGACATCGAACTGTCGAACCCTTTAGAGGTCATGTCAGTAGCTATATAGATGGTTGTGCGTGAGCGGACTGTGAACATATTCAGTATACACAGCACAAGCGCGTAACTCCTTGTTGGACCATACACACACATACACACATACATATGTCCTTACATACACACGCATATATATGCATACATAGGCACACACACACACACACACACACACACTTTCCATCGATCCAGAAGTTTCTCACAATGATAGTATGATGTGGAATAAGTCATAACATAAGAAGTATAAAAGATGTGGAGACATACAGAAGTCCTTCAATACAAATACTATAAAGATTGCGTATACAGGATTATGGATAATCCTTAAACATAACATTTCACCAACAGGGTAAAAGAAGTGTGTAGAGTTAAAGCCATCCCTATAGAGGCCTGGACAGGCCCCTAGGGTTCCAGGAGGTTGAGGCTTCCAGATTTCCAGACAGTCGGCACATGAAGGTGGTAAAGTTGTCAGCCCTACGTACCGGCCATCTTTACTCCCCAGGAAATATTCCTGGTACTAATTTCTGTTAAAGGTTGAGTCGACTCCAGGGTCATAGTGCGGCCGCAAGGATAAAATGAGTGAAAAATTCCAGTGACTTCATCGGGAATCGAACCCGCAACCTTCCGGCTTGTAGAACAGTGTCCTTCAGTATATTCTTAATCGTGCTTTAAATTATGCGTTTTCTTTCCTAAGACATACGTGTCTAAGTGGTAAATTGTTGAAAATTCTGAAGTCAACATAGAATGCACTTGTGTGAAAACGTGAAAAGTTGGCAGTTTGGTCTGTGAAGATGGTGCGTATTTGTTGTATTAATACCGTGTAAAGGTGAATTTGTTTGAACATTTTCGAGATTTTTTACTGTGAAGTTTATTCTTGGAAATATATATTGGCGTGGAACAGGTAAATTCTCGAAGTTCCGAAATAGACTTATACATTAAGGTTTAGATTTTACACCAACCATAACTGTAATAGTTTTCTTTTGTGAAGTACATGCATTTTCACTGTTAGATAAATTGCTCCAACAGAGTGTTCCGTGACTTATTACAGGTGACAATAAGCGAAAGAAATTGATTTGAGAGTGGTAATGTTGCAGAGACGGACCATCGACCTAACTGCCTGCTTAAATTAGGAAGCATTTGACCAACGTGATTCTTCCAATTTAGGCGGTTATCAGTTTGTAGACCAAGGAAATTTGTATTTACCGTTTTTTCTGTATAACCGATACTTACTG
This sequence comes from Coptotermes formosanus, assembly GCA_013340265.1. Lineage (NCBI taxonomy): Eukaryota > Metazoa > Arthropoda > Insecta > Blattodea > Rhinotermitidae > Coptotermes > Coptotermes formosanus. Next base: position 174,770 of record BLKM01001585.1, read on the forward strand.
CATGATGTGGCGAATTATTCGTTATAGCTTTTATTGTATTCGTTGTAGCTAGAGTTAGGGCCATCTTACGAGCAGTTAATAATTTACTTATATGAGACAGAAGTAAATTTGACACAGTACAGAAATCGTCAAACGTTTTATTAGAAATTATGACACTGCTGTCATAAGCAAATGTTGTTGGTTCAGAAGAGGAATTTATTCTCAGGGAAGGCCATGTATGTGTATTGTGAACAGGAACGTCCCTAGAAGGGACAAGTTCATTGAAAGTCGTTTGATAATCGAAAAATTGTCACAGAAGATGAGTCAGTTTACAGGGAATAACGACCTTTGACCGTGGAGACACGGGTTCGAGCACAGGCCAATCTGTGTGGCGTTTGTGCTGGACAGTGTAGCAGCTTTTCTCCGAGTACTTGGGTTTTCTCTTTTCACTATCATTTCACCAATGCTCGATACACATTCATTTGTCTACCACCGACACTATATAATCTTAGCAATTGGCAGCGTCGTTTAAAACGTCGACACTGAAAGACAGTGAATAGCTATACAGCACATCTGTACGCAAACAGTGTGCCTAGGACGCACACCTGTACGGACGGTAAAATGTCACGGTACAGCACGTGTTCACGTGTAGTTGCGGTGTCGTCTTTGTTTCTGCCCATGAAAGATGAATTATATTGCTGAAATGTATTTAATCTGTGAAGGTTCGATTAGGTGGTTGATACAGGAAAATTGAGACGTTCTCGTGAAAGGGAGCTGGTTATGGTAAGTGCCGTGGGGTTTAATGCAGCCACACAATTACAGCTGTGTGTGTAACCATTAACTGTTCAGAAAACACCGTGTACTTAAACGCAGGCCTGATGGAACGTTGCGTATCGCGCACTTGTGTCATCTGGCTCAGACAGGGACACCTGGCGGGCTGTCGTCAACACGGCGATGAAACTTCCGGTTCCTTAAAATTCGGAAAATGTCTTGATTGGCTGTAGCAAACCTTCAGCTTCTCAAAAAAGGAATTTGCTCCATGACGTCACCATATAACATTAGGGTCTGCTGTCTAAATATAGAATCCCAACTTTATTACCGAAATTAGTGTGCTGATCATCATTTAAAAACGTCAACACGGAATGAATTGGGAGGGAAGTTTCAGAATCATCCCCCTCAGAAAGTAACGTTACATCTTCCCTGTGCTGTGTGTGACATGGCATACAGTAGGCTAGGCAGTAAAGCTTCATGTACTTTGTGCCCTCTGCTGTACGCCTGTGAGCAGTTAACGTCACACTCCATCTTCAATACAGAATCACCAGTAGATGAGACAGCTCATTGGAGGCATAGACAACGAAGAAAATACTGTCTGTAACTTCAGGCTTCCGCCGCGATGCTGATGAGATCTGCGCTTTTCTGGGATATAACGCAGCATCGAGTGGTAATCCTCTACCGACGTTTCGGGACCGATACGTTGTCCCGAAACGTCTGTAGAGGATTACCACTCGA
>BLKM01001585.1:176581-230929 GCA_013340265.1 Coptotermes formosanus
GGTGGTGGTGGTGGCGGCGGTGGTGGTGGTGGCGGCGGTGGTGGTGGTGGCGGCGGCGGCGGGGGAAGTGGCGGTGGTGCTGGTGGTGATGGTGATGGTGCCAAAACCCGGCTGCTTTACCCATTTTAAAGAAGGCTGGGTGGGCCCCAGGACTGGCCTGGAAGGATACGAAAAATCTCACCCCTACCGGTTTCGAACCCCGGACCGTGCATCCCATAGCGATTTGCTAAACCCACTACGCCATCTTCAATAGCTTCAGTAAAAGAGGAAATCTCAAATCAACATAAAAGCATAAATAAAACCACAAAATGATAATGCGCCCATCATTTCAGTCAGTATATACCTGTCATACTCTGAGTTAAAGCTTCTACATTGTAAATTAAATTTCAATTTCATGTAGTTTCAGATACAAGGAGGAAAAAATGTGTAAAAAGGTTTTCCACGCTTGTGAATATGGTCTCATGTTGGCCACAAACTTAACTGATACATCTGTTACATAAGATTTATTGTAAAATAAGTTTTCTTGTGTCATTTAATACATTCATAACAGGTGTTACAACTACTGATATTGCTATACCCAACTGCTTTAACTTCCCGTAACTGTTTATGTAATTAGGACTTTGAACTGTCTCCTTTTCTCATTAACATTTCCCCTTCTGCTAATCCAGATGTCCCATTCCTGGATGTGATGGATCTGGACATGCAACAGGGAAATTCTTGTCTCACAGAAGGTAGGACACGTGTAGTGCCAGAGCATGCAGCTGTTGAGGTACTGTTACATGTTCTTGACTAACTCCTGAAATGTTTAAGTTTAATTCTGCCACATTTATTTTGGCTTATGCTGTAAACTGTACCATGTTGGTGGACCTAGTTCCTGGTGTGTACAAATGCAACACATCATGTGCCCTTCCTAATATATCAATTCCAAATACATATGTGACAAAGCATGTCCATGTATCTGCATGTGCATGTAATCAGTAAACATGTTAGATGTAGGTGAGATCTATGCTCACCTGGGACGTTACTCAACATAAAATGGTAATTCTGTACCAACAAAATCACATATGTTAAGTCTATTTGTGACATCTGAGATTTTCATAAAGGTGAGATTAATTTGTCCTTGTGTTTTATTGGGCACCACACAGTACAGACATATAAGGAAGTGGAGGTGTAGCTCCTTGCATTTTTAATCCCAGAAATAGATCAAGACATGTGATCACATTTGTGTTATGGCTGCTTTATCTCGTATGTGTAATTTCATAGGTAGTTAACAATGTTTCCTAGGTATTTGTTGCCTCTATCTTCAGGGTGGTAGTGCTCTGAAGGTGGAGGTCGCAGGTTCCTCTGAAACACTGGCAGGCACCTACAGGACTGTGTGCACTTCAGATTTAACCGCTGTGCTACACAGAGGTTCCACACACAAATATAATGTGGATTCTCAAAGAAGAATGCTCCTTGCTGTTCATAATAAGAATGGTACTCGTTATTAGTCACAATTTAAAGACACTAAGTAATTTTTTGAGTGTTGCCAGTTAAATGTGCCATTACATACCGAGTGATTATAAATCATCTTTGCAGTTTTAAGAATTTAGTGTAATGATGTCAAGTTTACCCCAGTAATGAAGTTTGTAGAGCATGAAAGACATAATTTAAAGTCTGTGGTCTCTGCCTTGAGATGACCAAAACTCAAACCTTTGTGGTATCCAAATATCTTCCCCAAACTTTGGAACTGCAGTAGTGCAGTCAGCATAGTGATCAGGCTACAGGTTGGATGACTGGTGAACTGTTTGATTGACAGCAGGAGCAAGAGATGATTGTCTTCCCAAAAAGTATCCAGACTGGCTGTGAGTCCCATCCTGTCTCCTGTCTAAGGGGTTTGGTGCAGGCTCTTTGCCCAAGCGGGACTAAAGTGGCCTGTGGCATGGAGCTAACCACTCATCTGCGCCTAATGCTGAGGTTAAGAATGAGTGGAGCAATACCTTCATTCCTGTTTATGCCTTTATGGCATGCACAGGGACCACTTTACCTTCACTTTTCCAAAACTTTTAACCATATTTTCATGTTATCCATTGGCAGAATGTTCATGCACAGAAACTGAAAAGCATTCAGCCAGCAGCCCTTGAACATGCATCATCTATCCATAAGGGAAATTGCAAGTATGTTTACATTCTAAGGGTTTTGGTGATGGTGTATTAGACTCAGCATTATTGGCTTTCTAGACCTGACCGATGTCTGCTATTCCAAACAGAACACAGGTTTCAGAGACTGGATCCGTTTGCAGCAAGAGGTGAAGGGGTGGGGAGGCGTCTGCTCACATGAGGATAGAAATCGATCCACTCCAGATTTTGTTAATATTAGATAGTGGTCAAATCCAATAAGCAGGTAATCCTAAGAAGATACAGGCTGTGGTCGTGCACAACTGAAAAGTGGTCATTGTGTTCATTGTACTACATGTAGCATTGAGATATTGTCATAATCAGGTTGCATTCCATTTTATAGTGCATCAGGGTGTCCTATAGCTAATCGGAATAAACTGCGAGTGCTGGAGAATGGAGGAACAGTTGAGCAACACAAAGCAGCTGTAGCAGCAGCCACTGCCATGAAGTTTGAGGGAGTTAACTGTCCAACACCTGGCTGTGATGGTACAGGGCACATCAATGGTTCATTCCTCACACATCGCTCCTTGTCAGGTTGTCCCATGGCTGGCAGTGCCCAGGGAGGAATTCCAAAGAAGAACAAATATACACCTGATGATATGAACAATATGTATGCCAAGGCTCCACCAGGTCAGTGCAATACTATGTGGATAAGAACCAGCTTCAAATGCATCACTTAGTGTAACCTGGAATTGGGTAAATTATGCTGACAGGAAAGGTATATTGATGGTCTTGTACTGAATTTATGTGCAGTAACTTTTCCCAGACGACTGTAATTTGGCAGTAACACCATTGGTCATTAACATTCCCATTTAGGAGTTAATAAATGTGACTGAGTTGAAGATGTGACTAGCCACTCCAGTCTGCTAAACACACTTCATGCAGCCGAGGACTTTGTTCTTGTGATATATGACACTGTCACTAGGTTAGCAGTTCCTGATGTTTCTGCTTGCACCCTTGGCACATTGAAGATGCAGGCAATAGGGCACTGCTGTCCCTGTGTTGCAGTATTACATCCTGGAAGAATGGAATTTTCAGTTGTACCACTGTGAGAACCTCAAAACTAGCAGAGTTTGCTCATCATATTACGTGATTATGTATTTTCCTTGCTATTACCAACAAGAATATTTAATTTAATTCAAGTGTGGTTAGCAGCAGAGGGACAGGATTTCAAGACAGCTTTTTATCAAAACGTCACATGTGAATTTTTAAACTCTACAGGTATGTATGCCTGTCATATTGCCTTGCATTTCTTGAGGAACAGGGGGTTATGAAGAAAAGAGATGTAAAGACTAGTGCTTTGTGTTTTGACGTGTTGGAATTTACAGTTGGGAATTAAAAATACCACAGAATTATTACAAAATTTCCATGTGTGCACACACCAGAAGTTGCCTAACAGGTAAATTGCAGTATTTTAAATTTTGTATGTTTACCTTTCACACTGGTAATGGTCAATATGTAATTTTACTGGAATGGACCGATATGGAAAGATTTTTCCAAGGAGGTTACTTGGCTAAGTACAGTAAAAATACTTTCATGCATTTCTTAATCTGTAATAAATATTTACAAGTTGTAAAGAACACTGATAATTTAGTAACAGTAAATTCTTTAAGTTAAAGTAATTTTCAGGTGTGGTATAAAAATAATGCATTCCTGAAGTGGGACAAAAGAAGTTTTCTCAGTCCTCAGTTATAATATTCTTTTCCTTACCATATCCAAGGCATTCAGACTGGATCTGGGGACACACCCAGCTTTACTGTTCAGCATGTAGCAGGGGCTTTTTTCCCAGAGTAAAGTGTAGCTGACCAATCACTTCCACCTAATGCCAAGCTTAAGTATGAATGGGGCCATACCTGCCACTCCCCATACCATCATTGCATGGTGCTTAATTAAGCACAGGGATGCTTTTACCCTCTTGTTTCGTGATGACAATAAAAAATGCACCAGAAAATATCTTGCACTCAAGCCACTCTTGGAATACCACCTCTCTCACTGCACCCTACTAATATTATAAGAAATGTTTGCTACTTTATTAAATGATTAGAGAATTACACCAGTAACAGAAATCAGAGTGCATAACAACATACATTTAAGGAGAAAAAGTCTTTCTCTTGCATCAGAATGTGCTTATAATAACAGGATTAAACATATGGGTAAATGAAGATGAATATGTGTAAGTCTTCACTTAATGAGTCTTTGTCATCACGGATATATGGGAACCCAGAATGTTTCTAGCAACTAGTCTTTTTACAGACCAACCATATTCTCTCTTTGCTGGTGTGAATGTCATTTTGAATGTCGTCTTGCCTTACACTGAAGTTGCGTGGTTCTGCACACAAACTTCCTGCAAGGTTCCTGTGTTGGCTGCCATCTGAAGACAGATTTAGGCATTAATCACTGAGAACTCAGCTGAAATGCTTCGTTTTCACTTCAGGTCACTCCATGCACATTTATTCTATACCTACATTCTTATTAAGAGAGTAGAAAAGTTGCTTCTGTTTAACAGCATGAAAAGGCTCTTGCTTATACTGTAACATGTGTCAGATTTTTGTTCCTATTTTTACTGCAGTGAACAGTACAAAACTAGTTCTGGTACTGCCATTTCTTAACAGCCTCCTTGTCAGATTGTGAAATGGAATATATTGACCACCATGGAGATAATTAGGTGCTGAAAGAGAATTAACTTGTAAAATGTTCATCAATAAATTAACATTGCATCGTGGTTTTAGTGATGATCCTTTATCCAGTTCTACATTTACCATATTTACTCTACTACAAGATGAGGTTTTTTCCCTTAAATTTGGTGCTTAACTATGTGAGATCATCATATATTTGCATATGAAGCACCAGACTGCGCCAAAACGGGTCACCCTGAACCAGACCATGCAGAGCCAAACCAAGCACCGCATCGCCAAATCATCATGTGTAAACAAACGACAGAACAGAACACAACCAAAGTTATACCGACACAGTCTTCTTTTTTTGGAACTTTATCCGTCATCTATTCTTTAAAGAAATATGGACATTTCGGAAGTCAGCCCTGTTTCCATTTTCAAGCAAAGAAGCATGTAACATGGTGGATCCCTTATATCAAGCTATTGTCAGTCATCGGGTACCACACAGACAGTAACTTGTTAAGATATGCACCTGAGAACAGACCTTGTCTGAGGGTAATAACAGGAAAATGGCAGTTGAAAAATTAACTAAAAGACTCAAAAATAAAACCTGGATGAACCTACAAATTAAAAGCCATAAAAGGAGCTGTGAACTCAGACTGATCACACCACAGACACAACATAAAAATCCATAACACATGTATTTAAAATTCTCAACACCAGTAACACTATCTGTGGAGAAAATCTAAATCTTCATGAGTTCAAGTAAGTTTATAAACCAATAAATATAAATGTATTTTTAGTCAATGTGGATCGTAATGGTATGGCAGTGCATCTCACCAGAAGTGATTGTGAAGGGTGTTACGAGTGCTGTATATACAATGCAATGGATGGGACTGAAGATGATGTGATGTGGAGTGACAGTGAAGAGGATGGGAATGTTAGGAGTGAGCATGAGGAAGATGAAGGTAGTGACTGTGAAAATTATCAGTTAAAATTTAACCACTATTTCAGTAGCTGTAAATAGCTTTATCAAAATGTATCTAGAGTTCCTTCACTTAAGAACGCAATTATAAGTTGTCTCTTTTTCACTGACATTGTTTAAATTCAGAATTTATTATACTTTCTATCTTGGAGAGTCTTCGTGGGTTACAAAAAAACTGGTTTGTGATATTTGCAGCAAAGGTCCCCCATTTAAATCACAAGGTAATATACAGAGTGCCAATCCCAGTGGTCGTGCAGTGTAAGGCTTATGTCTGCAGCTGATCAATTGCTAGGATGGGTGGTTCGAATTCTGCTGAGGGCAGGAATATCTGGGTCTTGTTTTTGTTGTGTTGTGTAGGTAGCAGACTCTGTGAAGAGCTGATTGCTTGTTCAGAGGAGTCCTACCAGGTGTGTGTGTGTGTGTGTGCGCGCGCGCGCGCGCGTGCGTGTGTGTGTGCGCGCGCCTCGAAAGTGGCAGTTTATTCTCGCTTTGGGCTGTAGCACCACAGGATAAAAATGTGTGTGTGTGCACGTGTGTGTGCGTGCACACATTATTTTTTGTTGCTGGACTGTTTGCTGTGTAGCAGACCACATCGTAACAGTAGAGTGTACAGCATTGTTGCTTGATAGCAGCACATGATGCTGCTCACCCAGCAACATTCAATACAGTGGTAAAGAAGTATGTACTCTGTATATGCAATCTCAGAGGCATCATCATTCTACGTTAGTGGAAGTTTGATACTAATATATGATTGAAATGTGAGTAAAATGTGTTCAGCTTTTAGAAATGAGATGAATTATATTAACATCTGGTTGTATGTGAATGGTGTACGATGGTTTTGTGTATTTTCATTGCCACGAATATGTCAGTTTACCAAATAATATTAATAATGACACTGCTTGTAAGTGCATGGTGTCCTCCTCAATGGTGACCGTGGGTTAAGTGGCCGGAACGTGAAGCTGACCATACGTCTCCATGTACTGCTGAGGTTAAGAATGGGTGGGTCTGTACCAGCAATTCTCCTGTGTGCCTTTATGGCATGCAGAGGGCTAACTTTACCTGTAGCTGTTTTTCTGCAAGTTCATGATGTGGAATGTAACAGGTAAAGGTAAAGGTCATTCCATAACATGTCGTGAGGGCACATAGAGGGAGTGGAGGTATAGCTCCACTCATTATTATCCTCAGCGCCAGATGAGAGTGGGTGGCCAGTGCCACTTCCCCATCACTTTAGCCCCAAGAAAGAACCGTTATGCCCATTGTAGGTGGGGCTGATGTGGAAGGTAACTGACATTTAAAAATTAGCCAAAAATTCCATACAGTATTGTACTGTATATGTTACATTTCATGCATCAACAATCTAAAAGCAGAGTGAGTTTATTGGGTCTTTCTATCAAATTGTCTCTCATGACCCAGTTCTTTATTGCAAGTGATTCTTACATGAAGTAAGGATTGAAGTAGTGATAAATTTTCAGGTAGTATGAATATTTTATAATTTTATTACATTGTTGGTTCTTTTCTAAATATCACTCATAGTCCATACCATTTACTGTCACTGTGCAGTGCTGTTATAAGACCTCTCTTAAGTACCTTAAGTCTTGCAGTATGAGAGCTTGTGGACTGGATTTATCTGGGCATGGTAAAGACAGGTGAATGCAGTAATGAACTTTCAGGTTACTTAAAATGCAGGGAATCTCATGACTAGCTGAGGAACGGCTAGCTTCTCAAGAAAGACCCCTCCTGGAGTCAGTTAACCTTTTAAAGTTGTTTGGTCACTATGTACCACCTGCTGTAAAATTTAAACCTCAGCATCTGTACCCACACAGTGTATTACTGTTTCTTGTAATTCTCAGCAAAAACATCAGTTATTTCCATAATGAGAGTTAAGTGGTTGGTCTTTACAGTAGGAACTGGTATTTGAAATAAATTTAGATAAAGACCATATGGTAGAGGTTTCGTTACTGCAGTTTGTTCTATTGAGTATCATACTTTCCATATGAATTTATGACATTTTGCTGATTTAAGGTGTATCTGTCCAGGCAGTTTTGTGTAAATGTTGACACATTTTGCAAACATCTCAGATATAACACTATGAAGTCTAGATTTCACGTGTAACTGCCAAACAAATGTAATGAATTAATGATAGTTTATTCCTTTGTGAATGTTGCATTAACTGAGTGATGCAGTTGAAGCTTTCCATTTCCATAAAACCGCTGTGTCAGTTGAGGATCTTTCTAAGAAGGGGATTTAACTGTCATGTTACACTCTTGTCAATGTCTCTGTTTCTGATGAAGAACCTTTGTCTGTGCAGCAGATGTTTTACTGCTTTTTGGTTTTTCTGTACTTTCTTCTCAGAAAACAGTTGACATAAACAGGTGCTTAACATTATGAGAATATCTCCCTCATGAAACTCTATCATCTGTACTGTTAACTACAAGAAACTTTGTACTTGTGTATATGAGTTAGTTCTTCCCTTTTTGTAGCAAAAAATTACGTAGAAAAAATCACGTAAATGCGAAAGTTTTCTCGCTCTCTCTCACAAGTGCGCGCGCGCACGCGCAATAATTGAAAGCATGTAATGTTGAGTGTTGTCATTATTCATTTATTGAGATCACACTTTTAGCTGAAAATATCTTGCATGATGAGGAGAATGAGGTTGTGTGAGAAGTGACACATAATTTACACATTATAGTGAATACTGATAAAGGTGTAAACACGGAAACAAAGATATGTACAGCCTTTCTAAATGCAAGTGTGCCATGAAGGTCAGTGGAGTTCTGCAGTGATTGTGAAGGTGCCGTCACGTTAGTTAGACAAGTATCCATGGCTATTTGCACTGGAATTTTGTTTATTGCCGTGAAATATGTTGTCTTCAGTTTCAAACTTAGGCTTGTTACTGTTTTTACAAGAATTTGTGGGCATGTGCCAGCAGATGCCTAGTTTGTTGTTGCAGACTAACAAATTTCATTATACATAAATTGATGTCATGGTTAGTCTGATCCACTTTTACAACAGAAATAATTATGAGTGATGTCTATTTTTAGTGTATGGAGATAATGGTGCTTCATCTGTTTGTTTATGGTTTACTTAATGTTGTCAGTGGCTGAAACTACATTGCATTGACATAATGGTGTTATATAATACCTTCCAACCAGTCCGAGTTGCAGACATTGGTACTTGCAAAAGTTGTTTATTTTAAACAGTTTATTCTGTTTGTAATGCTACTGTAGACCTCCTGTTTATTTTCATCTTATGATCACAGCATGAAAATTACAGCAGATGAAATTTAACAGAGCATCTCCTGTCTTTCTCTACCCTCAAGTCATTTTTCTGTGGGTGAAGGGAGGTTGGGGAGGGGGTGACCTTGAGGCTGTATATAATTTATATTTCATTTTAAAAACTGCTATAAAAATCATGCCATAAATACAACTCTAACATAACACTGTTTGCTACTGCATTTATATACATACAAATATAACGACATGTGCCATGTCTCACTCATCTAATTTAAATGACAAGGTCAAATCTGTTTTTTTTTAAGTTCATCTAAGAGGCCCTGAGTTTTTTTTCCCCCCCGAAATTCCAATATACAGGTCATCAGCCAATTTCAGTGGCTGATTTTGGCTGAAGCGTATATCACATGAAACTTTTGATATCATCATGTCTACTAAATGTCCCCCCCCCAATTTCGATTCGGTGGGGATTGGAGCCAGCATTCCCCCCCTTTTGGGTGCGCACCTGGTAATGTAAAATGCTGATTCGATCTTCTGTGAGAGAAAATTCCCCACTGTAAGAAAATAAATACCGGGTCTTTGTACATATCTACAGTTTTCCATAGAAAACACTGGACTTTGTACCTTATGTCTCCAGAGGTTTGTAATTAAAATTGTACTGCCATGAACTCAGATGTCTCAGGTTCATTTATAGAAACTTCAAAGGCTTACTTCCGTTCATAAATTTATTATTTGAACAGTTTGACTTAATTGGAATAATCTAAAAGATCCATGATTCTTAAGGGAATCCCCCCGCGGCCCCCCCCCCCTTCAAAAATTTAGGTTTTTAAGAAATAATGCAAATCTGTTGATTTAAATTCCATGGTGTCATGATTAACTCCCATAAAAGGTACACTGTGGAAGGCATATAATATATGAATATATCCAATGAAAACACAATGTGGAAGGTGCATGATACATGAATATACTCATAGTAGATGTGCAGTGGAAGGCACGCGATGTGCCATCTTTCAGATGTGGCAGGCGTAGAGTTACTGTACAGAGGTGGTGGTGGTGGAACATACCCATGGCCAGACGACTAAATTACCGTGCTTTGTACAGTACCACTGTGCGTTGATAACAGCAGGCTGCCTGGCCCAAGGGCCATAGTAGTATTGACATAGGTTTACTCTCTTAATGCTTGGTCCCAAGCTGTGCTACAATTACCCCACCTCCCGACTTGGTTCTGATTTTTAACACCTCTTCTCCAAAAGAAAAACCTCACACCAGATGGTCAGAGAATACGGAAACAACTCGGTGGTTGAAGATGTGTACATTATAGAAATCCATGTAGTTTAAGTGCAGATAACTTTTAAGGAAGGCAACCTTTAAACTTGCAGGTAGGCCCACCAAGTCAGTCAAAATTCATCAAATGTAAAGTCAACAAGCATTACAGTATCAGTACTATAGTGGTTTCTTTCAGTCTTTTATGGAATTTTTTACATACTAATAAAGGGAAGGCAATCAGAGAACGGTACTTCCAAGATCCGGATACACAGAGAAATTGTTTTACTAGCATTTGTGTTTATATACATGCAAAATTACCTTGCTTCCCATGTCTTACAAAGATCCTCAGTTTACACAAGGGTGGAGTGAATTAACAAAAACTAGCCTGTTTTCCACTAATTTAAATTTCATTCCACCCTTGCAATGTATGTATTATTCTTTACATTTCTAACTAAGTGTTAGTGCTACAAGACAATCCAAACTTGCTGTGCATAAAGAGCAAGATATCAGAATGCATTCTTTGTTTTGTTGTTCTTTGATGCATGAGTTTTTATCTAGGTTTTTAATAGTTTTGTAGAGGCAATGGTGTGTCTTGTTATTGCATATTTTTATGAATGTTATGAAAATATGGTAGAGATTTTCTCATAAGCATGGTTATGTTGATTATCTTACACCATTAGTTGAGTTTCTGTTCTTTTTCTTACCCGACAGTTTTCAGAGCAACGGGATCTGAGTACAAATATGAAAATTGAATATTCAATTCGTAGTGGGTGCACAAGTCAAAAATGTGTACATTGGAATATTATGTTGTAATATAACCTCTACTTTAAGTTCAAGAAATAGACAATCATCATTGTGGCCTTCACAACTTATTTGGTGCCAAAAACCTCTGCAGTTGGCACATCAATAGATATCTGGTACTTACACAGAAGGTAATTTGCTGCATTAGTTTGAAATCAGCATCCTGTGGCCTTCTGACTTTCCACATCATTTGAGATGAAAAGTACTGTTTTGTGCTGCTCATGTCTTTGTAAATATTTACGGACTTGAATTTAAAACATTTGCCTATATGAATGCTGTAATATTGGAGTATATCAGGAGTGGTAATGAATATTTCATCCAATGGCAGAAGTGATCATGATTTGAAAGTTGTCAGAATATTAAGTTGTGTAAAATGGATTCTTGAAAGAAGCTCTTTTAACTATGTATTTAAGAGATTTAGGAAAAATGTAACAACCAAGACAGCAACATACGAATCAATTAATGAAATTTTAAGTGCTCTTGGTGACTAATTGTGGGAGGGATTTGCTGTGATTTAGAGCGTTTGATTGTGTTAACCATGATATTTTACTGTCTACATTAAATTTCTGTGGAATAACAGGCAAAACCAATGAATGGATCAAATCTTGCCATAGGGACAGGTATCGAAGAGTGGAGGTAAAAATAAAGTTTTCAATCATAATACATTTTAAAACTGGGGAGTTATAAAACACGATGTTCAACAAGGATCAATTTTAGGTCCTTTACTCTTTCATCTCTACGTAAATGATTTATCAAAAACTATTAATGGGAACGCTAAACCAGTGTTATTTGTGGATGACAGAAATATAAGACTTCCCAATCTGATTTTGAAGATTTTTAAAATTGATACAAAAATTGAATTTTTATCCTTAAATAAATGGTTCAAAGGCAGTAGACTCATTTAATTTTGATAAAACCCATTTCATACAATTCACAACTACAAATAGTCCTCAAATTGATCTGGACTTCAGTTATGCTGACAGATAGATGTCTAAAGAATATGACACAAACTGTATTTGAATATATGTAGACAGTACACTGTATTTGAAAACTCATATTGAACAAATTACGTACAAATTAAGTGCAGCTTCCTATGCAATGAATCAGTTAAGCCTTTGATGTCATAGGAATAGCTGAAGATGGCTTACTGTGCCTATTTTCATTGTTCTATGGACATTGGATTAATATTTTGGGGAAGTCTTCATATAGTGAAAAAATTTTTAAAATACATAAGAATGTAATCAGAATTATTACATGATGGCAGAAGTAGAAACTCTATTAAAGATTTATTTAAGAATTTAAATATTCTGCCTTTTCAATCAAAATATATTCTGTCACTTCTCTTATTTGTGGATAACAACAAAAATAAATTCAAATTAAACTCTGATGTCTGTGACATAAATAATAGACAAAAATATAACTTTCACAAATCTTCATCAGAATGATCACTATATCATAAAAGGATACTACTGAGTTGGTATAAAAGTGTCTAGTAGTCTCCCACAAAGGATCAAAAACCTAAGCAATAAGCCTAGAAAATTTAAATCAGCACTAAAGAATTATTTATCTGCTCATTCCTTCTACTGTATAGATGAATACTTTAATATAAGTGGTGAATGATAGACTGAGCTAAATCAGTTTTAAGCTAATTGTATTGTACCAGTAACTACTGTATATATGTAAAAGTTTCTTGATTTGTTTTATATCCAAAGGTATTAACCTGTTTTGGATTTACAGAATGTAATTTCAAATTCAAATTCATACCAGGAAAGCATATGGGGGAGTTTCAAAATAGTTGCTTCACCCTCAGGGAATCACCAACAGAACCCATTCTGTAGGAGGCTGGGTGTTCCCCATAGCCAGTCCAGATGCCTTAGAGAAGAGAAAAATGTTTTTCTCATGCCAGGAGTGGAACCACAATTCCTCTTTCCACCCCTTAGCCTAGTCACTGTCTTGAGTGAGTGGCCTCCTATAGAGGATGTATACTTCGCAATACAGACCAGAATTGCCGAAGAAAAGAAACTGAGCAGCAACTTCTGTTCTGGCTTCATGCCTCCATGCATTCACTAACATCTATTCATGTCATACTCACCTTCAAACCATTTACACAAACCCCATTAATGTAAATTTGTAATTTGAAAAGTAAAGTCCACTTCTATGTAATTTTTGGGGTTCTTTCTTAGCATAGAGAGGCTGGTGGGTTGTGTGAAACAAACACTGCATTCCATAGTGTGCCAACCCATGCAGTATTATATATTCCTGGATAGTATAAACATGGAAAGATGATTAAATGAAGGAGACAGTTGAGGCATGAATGTAATATGATGATAAAGGATAAAAATGAAATAATAGTATTATGTACCATCTGGCAAAATCGGGCTTCTGTACTCAAACCTTATCTGTTACTGCTAGTGTTAGGCATTCTTGGCAACTGGTATGATGTTTGAAGACCTTTAAAGAAAAAAACCATCATGTCAATTGCTACTTCATCAATCTAGAGGCCCATGCAGTAGGTTTTATTTTTGTTTCTTAACCAACAATCTTCCTTTATAAATGAAATAAGTAAGGCAAAGGAAGTGTAAGAGATGAGACTATGAAACAATGAATAAAGTACATAGTTAAAATCTGAATACGTATGCGCATATCAAAGGAGTAACCAACAGCCTGTACACATAATACATGTGTATATCCAGAAGCAACAACTAATGTGCTTATATAATCTTAAGAATTTAATTCCACCTGACAACTGTACGTTTTAATCTGTCCCTACGTATGCCATGCGTAACCAACTAAACATTGTATTCTGTCTTGTTAAAAGTAATTGAGGTTGTAGAATATCCTAGTAATTGTAGTATGGTCATAACTTCCCTCTGTATGTTACAGAAGTGGAAAAGTTTGAACCAGAGTTACCAGATAGTATTAAATTGAGGTCCTGGGTATAAGGAATAACTTAATTACCAACATCAGCAGAGGAAATTAAAAACATTTTAATTCGTTATCATTGCCAATTTAAATTACTTAACGTTTATGACCTACTGTACTTCGTGTGTGGTAATGTATGGTAATTCTGATATAGGCCTCTGATACCTGAAAACAATACATATAAATACGTAAGTTTGTTGTTGAGAATATTGAAGACTTGAACCTGCATGCTCATGTGCGTCTTCAAGTAAGCTAGTAGCTATGTTTGCTGAAACTTTGCCAACAATATAATGTAAAATTTTCTTTTAATGTGAGCTAACATGCCATACAATATTGTAACCTATGTGCACCTCTCAACACCTGCAGCTGGATGGAGACAGTAATATCCTAAATTTTTTAAATACAGTTGTCTCTGAATTTCTGCATTTCATGCCCAGCCATAATGCTATTAACCTTGTTTTTTAAATTAAGTATCCATTAGAGATCTTCACTCTTCTGCGATATTATGCAGCGTCGAATGGTAATCCTTTACAGACATGTTGGGACAACATATCAGTCCCATCTTCAACGGTCAGGAAGTCCAAGAAGACTTCCTGACCCTTGAAGATGGGATCCATGAGTTGACCCAAAATGTCAGTAAAGGATTATCATTCGATGCTGTGTCATATACCAGAAGAGCACAGATCTTATCAGCATCACAGCGAAGGCCTGAAATCATGGAAAGTATCCATTTACTGTCAGACAGATAACCTCCAAAAACGATAACATACCTAATTACAGAGTAGATAGGTTATGTACAGGCCTACCACTTGATCCTGACAGTTTTAAGTATATGCTCATGAGACATGTTCCTGACTCACAAGATGAATTCTTTCTTAGCACAGTTCCACCAGCAAGTTTCAGTGGTTTTACTGAACACTGATTTAAATGTGTCAACGTTGCTAACATTAAACATCATTCTGAATGCATAACATGCTCCACTAAACTTCAGATACATGGGATTAATACAATTCCTCTGATTTAGGCGGTTATCAATTTGTGAACCATGGAAATTCGTATTTACCAACTCTTGTATGTACTTTCCAATTTATCCAATTGTTAATGCACCTTGTGGTGAATTATTCATTGGATGCTGTTCAGTGTTACATCCAGATCTAGTGTCAGTGTGTTACCATTACACTGTTTACTCATGTGCAAGAGTATTAGATTTGTTGTTATACAGAAACCGACACTGTACTATAAATTATGACCTGTTGTGAATATTATGGTTTCTGATAATGTTGAACATTAAATTCTTTCATTCAGGTTGACACAGAGACATAAATGAATATGTCCTCCTCATAACACATTGCATGATGGTGAAGACAGAATGCCCAAAATGCTAACAAAAAATTCTGAATAAGTCTGTTTTCTTTGTTGCTTGCTATCATGTAATGAAGAAAAATGCAAAATTCCCATTGCTGAACCAAATCTACAACCACAGTGAAGAAAGGAAAATAAGTAGTAACTTACCCTTGTGAGTTCTCAGAAGTAATTTGAAGCAGAGTTCAGGTTCTAGTTTGTTTCATCATGCCCCAGACTTCTTCTGCTGCTGAAGCCATATCTAAAAATTTGCTGTCCATCATGCATGTATATAGTTCATGTATTTGAACATTATGGCAACTGAAGTATATTTCATAAATTTAGTTTGTTTAAGTTTATTTCAGTGTTCATCAAATTCAAACATCTGATATAGGATGCATAAATTTTTATCAGGCATAGGTCGTACATAACTAAACACTTTGTTGTTAAAATTATGTAAACACATATGCACCAACAGTATAAGAACTAGTGCGTGACACCTCATCAACTCTTCTTTCACTCATATGCTAATATCAACAACATTTTACATGACTTACATTCTTCCATGGCATTCAAACACTGCAATTGCAGATCAGTAAGCTGGTTTTATTATGCCACTGGAATTAACTGGTATTATCTGTAGCATAGGTGTTTCATTATGTGATGCTGCATAAACCCTGAATTAATGTAGGCCTTGTAGCTTTTAAAAGCATATTTACAGCATCATAATATCAAAACCCAATATTTAAGCTTCACTGTTATAACCGTTGTGTGGGTTTTATTTAATTTTATTAGGTGTCTGAAGTTATATTTGGCAGATGGGGCAATTTGGTTAGAATTAGTAAGTTCGTTTAGGATGAAAAGGAAATTGTAATAACTGTAAAACATCTTAGATGTAACAGAGACAGTTCATTAGGTTGGTGTTAATGGCTAGCATGTTCACCGTTTGTCAGTGCCAAAATTAATGGTTTTGGGAACTTTCTGGAACACTCGAAAGTTTACACTTTGACGGCTTTGGGACATCTTAAATCTTGCAAGGTTGGGTACCGTGTTAGTCACACATACACATCAAGAAAAACTGGTAAGACCCGTGTGGGGGTGTATATGAGTTGTGGCATGGGAAACATAGTTAAATTATTATCAGCCAATGATGTGACAGTATTCAGAATTTTAACTTTTTGGACCCACTGGGAAAGAGCAAAATTAAAAGTTAGCCAATTAGAGACAGTGGAAAAAATTTGAGAGTTGGATGAATTTGATTGGCATGCCATTGTGTTCTGACACGGGGGGGAGTTCGAATCCTGAAGTCATTGTGCACAGACACCAAAAGAGTTAAAATCTTGACGTTTTTGTGTGGAGACGCCGAACAGAGTTTGAATTTTGAAGTTACTATGTAGGTATGCAAGTGAGAAGCCGTTTGGACTTGGGTAGGTGAAGTGTTACAATTGAAACTCTAAAACTTCTGATTTATCAAAGCACTACTTAAAAGGGTTTATAGTGACTTTTATTGGAAAACTGGATCAAAGGTGACAAGAAATTTGGTGCCCACATTAATAAATTTAAATCAGTTATATGTAAGATTGTTTTCACAGTGACTATAATAATGGTAACAAGACGTACAGTGCTCAGATATTTGGTTAATAAACTTATATACAGTGTTAATTATTTATACATGTGTTTCTGCATCTCTAAAGAACTACTTAGATTCCCTGAAAACAGGAGTAGCTCTACTGGACAAGCTAGAATGGGTGTACAGTGCTTCAAATAATCTACAGTGAATATTTTGTGAGGGGTATTCATTACATAACATTGCAAGAAGAGAAAGGAATACAGACAGTTTCAATGACAAGTGCGGTATTTAATTGTACTTTGTTTTGCAGTGATAATTCCTATAAACCAGAACAAATTCTCAATCACTTGTATCCCAAGAAATCAGGATTTCTATCTAACACAGATGTAAGGAATTTTTCACCAATATAATACCTTTATCTTCATCTAACTCTGTTAAGCTTTATGGAGATATAATCAGACTTGACATCAGTTATTATGTACATAAATTGCAGTAACTGCTAAATACACATAGTGCTACTTACTACTTACACACTTCTATAAGTGCCAACTGTGAAGGTCTTTGTAGCTTTAAAAATATGAACTCCATGTTATCCACATGTCTGATATTAGAAAAGTGACATAAATATATCATACTTTCACTTGTTGCATCCTGCTGTTACTGAAACATTGAAGTATTTCAACAAAATATCATTTTAACACAGCCTCATATTTAATGATAGCCTGATAAACAGTCAATAAATTAACTACATGTTTCAGCTCGAGTGAACCATTGTCAGCTTAAACAAGCAACTTTCAGAACAGTGACCATTTCTATATATGCTGTTCTTTAAATGTATTTTAATGCTCTATGTAAAGTTAATCAAAATTATGAATGTTCTGTTATTAAGGCTGATAAGTGTGGAATGGTATAGACAGCTAAGCAGTACATCCATCAGTGTCACAGTCTGAGACCAATGCAGTGATATAATACAGACCTTACATGTAGCATAATATACAGAATATTGCTTGCAGTGATATTTATATACATTGTAGTTTAGTTGTGGCCGATCAAGCTTAGAAGCGGCGTTTTTTGGGCTTGTAATTATTTGCATGATGAATGTTCTTGAGTCTGAAAATGGCCATAAATTGAATATATTAGATGCAGGTAGCATCTCGAGAGTACATGTGTATAATATATTAAGAAGCTAGAATGTTTAAAGTATCACTGCAAGCAGTACTCCGTATATTATGCTAAATGAAAGCTTTGGATCATATCACTGCATTAGTGTCAAACTGTGAGACTGCTGGACGTACCTGCTTAGTTGTCTATACCACTCCACATTCATCAGCCTTAATAGGAGAACAATTATAATTTTCATTAACTTGATATACGGCATTAAGAATACATAGAAAGAACAGTATATATAGAAATGGTCACTGTGTACTGAAAGTTACTTGTTTAACCTGGCAATGGCTCACTGGAGCTGAAATGTGGGTTTGTTTGTTGTTTATCAGTCTATCAATAAATAAGTGGCTGTCTTAAAAGGATGTTTTATTGAGACACTTTCTAATGTGCAAAAAAACTATGCATAAAAATGTGTACGGCAAAGTTTAGTATTTGCTGCTCCTAGGGTTTTTGCACTAGAAGCTGAAAGCTGGCGGCAAGTTAACAGAAACATTATTTCATGTTAACTACAAAATACTAAAAGCAATTAAAAGTTATGTAATAAGATAAATACTCCATACAGTAATATTGTGTGTTCCTCTGAAGTTTGTACTTTGATCCTATTGGATCGAAATTGTAATACTTATATAAATGGACTTGTCCTATTGCTGATTATGTAGCAGACATGGATGCTGAATAAATTGAAATTGAAATTGAAATTCCTTATCATGTAAACACATATGCTGTTGGCTACTTTTATAATTGTATTAATCTAATAATTTGTTCTTCACTTCTCCCTCACAAATTCGTTATTCAAATGTCAGCATAATCGTAGTAATCTTACAACTCTCCATGTGCAGTGTTCAGTGTTCAATTTATTAAATTTGTATTTGTCACTTATGTGACAATGGACATGTCAAAAATTAGTTTACAGTCTTACAAATCTGTAAAAGCTTAGTGTACAATCCACCATCTATCCTTTAAAATTCCACAACACAAGAATAAATAATAATAATAATAATAATAATAATAATAATAATAATAATAATAATAATAATAATAANATAATAATAATAATAATAATAATAATAATAATAATAATAATAATAATAATAATAATAACGGTAACTACATACATAATATTGAATAAAGTGAATAAAATGCAATACACTATAATTCACTGCCCGAATATTAAATCATAAAGACATTACCCTCATAAAATAATCCCGTTGGTTGGAACATTCAGTTTTATATTTTATTTGGTAGGAATGGGTCCTAGAAGTATAATATGTTTCTTGGTCCTTTGCTAAATTATTATTTTATTTTTATTTCTGGGTCTTGATCAGCTCCTTTCCTGACCCTGAGCTTTGGAGAGACCATTTACTTTTGAAGGTAAGGAGACATGACATGCCTGTTATTGATACCTTCTTGCTGCATGTTTCAGTAAATGCCTGTGTAGTGGCTGCATGATGCATGGCTCCTCTTGATGGAATTCTCCTTTTTTTTTTGTTCATGAGATTGTTGTATTTTACTTTGTTCTAGCTATATTGCAAAGAGTGTACATAGTATGTGTGGTAGTTTTTTTTATTATACAGTCATTAATTGTGATCAAGGAAGTCAACATAGGCTGGACTAACTTTCCATGTGTGACTTCATCTGTTCTGTCACCACTTCATGTTCAGAAGTATTCTGAAAGTGGTTTAAAGATACCATCATGTCAGAAGTTGTGCCTGAGCAATGTTTGACCCGTAAAAGTCTAGGACAGAATGTCCTATTTTGTTCCTCTTACATGATATTGCCAGTTTTGTATGCAATCACGTGTCCAAAAGTGGCTCTGGGATTGGAGTGTAAATACTGCAGTTCTAAATCTTGTATTTTTATTTTGTTGGTCCCATTGATACTCCACAGCATTTTTTGTACCCTATTATGTATGATACATACAGAAGTACATTGCTGTATTAAATTTTACTATATTCGTCAGCTGCAAGAGTCTAGAAAAGTCCTCTAATATTGTTACGCTCTCTGGTGTCTGTAGAACGTTAATGTACATACCTTGTACAAATAGCTTATGATACCGAATTGCAGTTGCTCCATAGTGTAACATAAAATTAACTTGAGTACTGTTTGATCTCACAAGAAGACAAGCTAGAAGTTTATTCAGTGTTGTACGTTAACTGTGCCTGATTTTACAGTGACAGGTATAAGAGATTAGTACTTCAAGCAGGCCTGTGATTCAGTTATGGTGGATGTTTTGTATAATATTTTACTGAGTTTGGAATACCCATGAAACTAGGAGGGTTAAGTGAAACCTACAGTAAAGGCTGGAAATGAAAAAAATTTGTGTGGCACAAATCCTCTTCAGAATGGCCTGAAAAATGAGGTATGCGTGAGATTTGAGGTTTGCAAACTGACAGTGTTGAGGATTCTGGTCTCCTGGAATGTTATGCTGGGTAGCAGGCTTTACAGATTGCAGTGTTTGAAAGGAACATTGGCCATGGACCCCACAACTCATGAAGATGAAGGTGCTACATTTCTTCAAAACATCGGAATCTCTAAATCCTACTACACAGCAAAATGTCGCAGAAGACCAGAATCCTCAAGGAGATGCTTCCTTTCATTACTATGAAGTTGTGTCAAAATATACCATTAGAAGTGAACCAGGAGGGACTGAAATGGAATGGGGCCCATCAGCTTCTTGACTGTGCTGATGATATTAATTTACTGGGGCAAAATTTAAATACTGTAAAGAAAAACACAGAAGCCATATTAGTCACTAGAAGTCAATACTGTAAAATATAAATATATGTTAATGCCTTTTCAACAGAATTCAGGACAAAATCAAAACATAAAGGTAGCTCATAAAATCTCATAAAATAAAGTTCCAACATTTGGGAATAACATTAACAAATCAAAATTTTATGCTTGAAGAAATTGGTAGCAGATTAAACCCAAGCAATGCCTGTTGTGATTTGGTGCAGAATTTTTTTTCACGTCAGCTGTCAAAAAGCACAAAGATAAATATGTACAGAACTATAAATTTGCCTTTTGTGTGGGTGTGGAACGTGGTCTCTCACATTAAGGTGAGGACATAGGCCTAGAGTGTCTGGGGATAGGGTGATGAGGCAGATATTTCAGCCTAAAGGAGGGGAAGTAACAAGAGGCTGGAGAAAATTGGATGAGGAGATTCATGATTTGTACTGTTCATAAAAATGATGTTAATTGCACTTTTAAATAATAAAAGACAGGAGTGAGTATTAATTGTTTCAAGCCCGTATCCACAGTCTTATCTGCAGTGTGCACTTGCATACAATTTGTATCTGCCATGAAAATATTGTTGGGGAAATCTCATGCATGCAAGGGTCTTTATGTACAACTACTGTTATTAACTCTTTGGCGACTGATGAACAGGCAAGTTATGTATAAAAATTCTGTTCTTACCTGACAGGTAGCACTGTCCATATCCACTGTAAAGACCAGACTGTTAATGCTGTTTAGGGAAATAATCAGTATTTGTGGCGGGCATCACGGCAAAAAGATATATGTACTGTGTGGCAAAATGCAGTCGTTTTTAGTTACAGCAGCTGGTGCATGTTGTTGCTGATGTACCTGATCATCTCCTACCTGTTTGCCACCCACAACAGCAAGCAGAATACTATCACAATATCTTATTTTTCAGTTTTTGAAAGCTCATCTCATACCACAGGCATCCACAAGCATAATATAGGGGTTTATAATTGCTCAGTAATGTATTATAAAATCCTTAGTTGGTCACAGTAAAAGTTAAAATACCACCACCACCACCACCACCATCACCAACGTAAAGAGGTGTAGGACACCTGGGTCCTGTCCTGTGAAAATTCAATCTTTAAGATGCTGTTGATCCCTCTATCTTGTTTTTGGTCGATCTATGGCACATTTGCCTTTTGGTTTGTAGTCCAGTGCCATCCTGGGTATTCGTGAGTGTTCCATCCTTTTAACACGTTGAAGAATAAAAATTAAGATATGTGAACTTTTAGTAGGTGGACAGAGAAAACAAACAATGATTAATACCATACATCAGTGGCTTTCAACATGTTGGTGATAGTGGGAGACTTGATACATTTGTTTCATTTTTTGAAGACAACAGAAGTAGGAGAAATGAAATTTATAAACATGGCACCTATTTTTTTGTAATGTAATTTAATCTGTTAAAGTATATAATTATTCTAAAGCAGAATGATGATGAATTATTGATGCACATACCAATTTAAAAACAGAAGAAATTACATTGGTTTTCAGATTTTATATAATGGTCCCCCTCAGCTCAGCTGGCTTTATCAAACTCATGCCTGCTTTCTTAACAGTGTGTGTGTGTGTGCATGTTTATCAGATTTTAATTTGCGTATTTAGTTTTGTAGATTCATTATTCTTTCTAAAGCCTTTTAGCACACCAATTGAGGAACACTGCCATATGTTGTCAGTTTGTAATTATTGTGAATTTAAAAGTTTGTGTATTTTATCTTATAATTGCCTTCACACACACAACAGGTATCCAATGGCGCATTATCCTATTACACTTGCTTTCACACATAAACACATACCATAAGAACTTTTTATATTTGCCTTCACACACAAAACACATATCCAACAGAACATCAGCTTATTGTACTTGCCTTCACACACAAAGCAGATCCAATGGAACATTTATCTTATTGTACCTGCCTTCACAAACAAACATGTATCCAACAGAATGTTATCTCAGATTTTACAGGTATGGCCACTTAGTATTAATCAAATTGTATTTGTTTGTGGAGGAAGTTAAGGTCTCTAACACTAAGGGAGGAATATAGGCTGACTGTGTTTGAGAATATGGTGCTGAGGAAGTTAAGAAGGGCCTAAGAGGGAGAAAATAACAGGAGACTGGAGTAAATTGGATGATTAGGTGCTTCATGATTTGTAATCTTCACCGAATATTATTTGGATCATTGTACCAAGAAGGATGTGATGGATGGGTCATTCATAACACTGTAGAAGAGAAATGCATACTGGGTTTGGGTGGGGAAATCCGAAGAGAGCACTTAGAAGAACTAGGCATAGGTGGGAAGATAGTATTGAAATGCATCTTAAATATATAGGATGGGAGGGCAAGGACTGGATTAAACTTACTCAGTGCAGGGGCAAGTGGCAGGCTGTTGTCAACATTAATGACTGTTCAGCTTCCATGAAATGAGGGGAATTTCTGGAATGATCAGTAACTTGTTAGCACCTCAAGAAGGACGCTGCACCATCATAGAGTTACTGGCTTCAGATATTTAAATTGCGTTACTAAATTCTTGTTGTGGCAGTAACCTTCACTTCTTGAATTTCAGTACCAGAAAAGCGGTAAGGTACTGTGAAGAGGAAGCCATATATGATTGTTCTTCACAAATAGTGATAACAGATGATTATATACATAGCCATTTACGTACAGTTGATTGACATTTACTATATGACAACAGAAATCACAAATATGTACATGTTCTGTTCAAGGATGATGTCACTGTTTCAGGTCTAGAGGGTGGCCCTGGGGTTGGTCCAGGGGGTGAGGATCTCATCACATTGGAGGCTGAAATCACAGAGCTCCAAAGGGAAAATGCTCGTGTTGAGTCTCAAATGCTGAAGCTGCGCACAGACATAACAGCTATGGAAGCACATCTCAGACATGGTGATAAAGTGAGTATATATTAAATATCTGTATACTTGCATAGTACACACCCCTTTGATAAGATGCAAGGTTAGCTGTTGGTTTATGCAGCTGTATTTTTTTTCATTGTATTTACATCATAGATTGATGATTTAAAAGTATAGTAAGACAAGTTGTTTACCAAGAACATCATTAGAGGCAATATGTGTTGAGACAACATAGTTCAGATTTTCAATTTCCAAAATAAACGTTTACATGATGCTCTAATTGGTGACCCTGTCATAATTCATATAACTTTATATATATATATGAAAGACTTTCTTGCTAGATGGCAGTTTATCCCAAAATATGATACTGTATTCCATCACTGAGTGAAAGTATGCATAATAGATTGTTTTAAAAGTAGATATATTATTTAGGAAACACACAGATCTGATTATATAACAAGCCCTACTAAGTGTGGGTGTTATTTTATCTATGTGCATCTTTGAATTCCTTTGATCATCCAGGTTTAATCCAAGGAATTTGGTAGGCAATAATTGCTGGACATTAGTCTCACAACATGTGATTTGAAGTGAGATGTTTGATGAATAATTTAAGTTAAACTGCATTATATTTGTTTTATCTAGATTCAGATTTAATCCATTGATGTAAACCATTCGTTCATGTAGTTTAATTTATGTACTAGTTTCAAATGCAGTTCATTCAAATTGTTTGAAGTAATTAGAGCACTTGTATCATTCGCAAATAGCACCAATTTGGAATCGTTATTTATATTACAAGGTAAATCATTAACATAAACAGTAAATAATAGTGGCCCCAATATTGACCCCTGTGGAACTCCATATTCTATCTTCTTCTGACTTGATGAGGCTGTTGCTTGATTATTTGATGATGCTATATCAACCCTTTGTCTCCTCTCAGCAAGATAAGGGTTAATCTACATACTCCATAATGATTCAATTTCTCAATTAAGATTTTGTGTCTAATGCAGTCAAATGTCTTGGACAAGTCACAAAATATTCCTTGTACCTTCTGCTGCTTATTTAATGCACTAAGAATATAATTTGTCAGGGTAAAAATAGCCTGTTGAGTGGTAATGTCTTTTCTGAAGCTGAATTATTCTGTTATCAGAATTTTATTTACCTGTAAATGCTGATTTAATCCATTAAGCATTACCATTTATAAAATTTTTTAGAAGATTATCAATAATGATGCAGGCCTGTAGTTAGTCATATCACTCATATTGCTTGTCTTATATATAGGTTTAACTAGCGAATATTTAAACCTTTCAGGGTAGGTTCCTCCCTTTAATGAGTTATGAATATGTAAGTTAGAGGTTTACTTATTTCTGTCGCACAATGCTTTATTACTTTGTTAGAGATATCATAACCAGTTGATTTTTTATTTTTGAGGGGCTTTATAATGTTGATTATCTCTCCCTCTCTTACCAGAATTGAATTCATCTCAGTAATTTTGTCAGACCAAGATTTTGTTAGTAATTTTATAGCCATTGTTTGATCTGTATTTTTTATAATCAAATTTTCAACTGTTTTTAAGGAGTAGTCATTGAATACATAAGCCAGTTCTTTTCTGTTTACTGCATTTCCAGCTTCCAATTTTATTTTAAAGAATTCATTTAGTTCCTTCGTTTTTCCAGCATTTTCTTCAATAATACTCCATGCTACTTTAATGTGGGTTTTAGATCATTTTATCAAGTTATTATAGTGTAGTCTTTTTGCTTCTTTAATTACCTTTCTTAGGACTGCACGGTATCGCTTGTAATGGTCTTATTCTTTGGGATCATTAGTATTCCCACATGTAATATAAAGATTTCTTTTATTTCTGCATGATATTTGAATACCTTTCGTTATCGATTTTGATTTATGATCTTCATAATTTATAAATGTGGTTGGAAAGCTATTCTCATAGTGCCTTAGGAAAATGCAATGGAAGTTATTAAACATACTATTTATATTACTAGCACTATATACAGTGTCCTGTATCTCTTCTTTCAATAGGGCTTCAAACTTTGCGAGTGTATGGTTATTTATTAACTTTTTTTTTGTGTTTTTTAGTAATCAGTGGAGGTACAATAAGTGTCCTATCCAAAACAAGAAACTGTGCCTCATGCTCTGATAATCCATTTTGTATGGAACAAACTGAAACACGATTTATACTTCCCTCATCCAAAAACATATTATCAAGTTGTGCTATTTTATCTTTAAATATTCTCGCGGGAAAATCTATAACTTGCTGTAGGTTATATGCATTAATTATTAAATTAAGTTGGGTTTTATTTTCATTTTCTGTTAAGTAGTTCATGTTTATATCTCCACAAATTGTAAGCTGAGTGAGACGCGTGATGTAAGTGCCCCAATACATCATCTAGTATGTCTAAAATTCATGTATGTTTCCAGATGGCGCTCTGTATGTACATCCAAGTATTATTTTTGTTGATTTCAATTTTATTTTTGCTCTGCATATTTCAAATACTTTATCTCTACAGAACTGCTTTAAATCTATTGTTTAATAATTTATATCTTTTTTGCTAGAATACAGACTCCTCCTTTCTTATATTTGTTTTGGCAGGAAGTAGCTGCTAATTCATATCCATACATGGAAAAATGAGTAATTTCGTACTCTTCCATATGGTATTGTATTGTATTGTATTTTATTTCATATTCAAGCAGATCCAATATAACAGGTCAAATACAACCACTGGATATAGAATGCGTCACTGTGTACAATATTTAAATAAAGTTCCAAAACAAGTTCCAACAGTAAATGTAACAGTGAAACACTGAAGTCCTTAAGAATAGATATAAAATTATTTCACAGTTACAGGACTAATATATATAGACCAAGTATATGCAAAAAGAGTCTGCGTAACAGACATAGACACACACACGCACACACAAGTACACAACACACACACACACATTTCATTTCATTTTATTATATGTTCCAGTAAATCCATACAGGTCAAGACCGTTTGGATACTGAACTCATCATGTGGGATACATACTTATCAACAATGACAACAACATAGTGCATAGAACTACAGATTAAAAATTTCACATTATAAAAGAAATGACAGAAACTCTTAGAAATAAAAAAATGGGACTGAAATACATTTCGTAACATAAAAATCACAATTAAAATTCTAACTAAAATTATCCATGACTAAAATACTCCTCAATAGTGTAGAAAGATTTAGTGTGCAGAAAAACCCTCAGTACCTTTCTAAATTGTTTATTATCATGAACCAACTCTTTTATGTGCCAAGGAAGGTGATTAAAAAGCTTAATACCAAAATAATAAGGCCCTTTTTGATGGGTTGTTAGACTGGAATGTGGGTAATGAAGATTTGACTTACATCTTGTGTTAATGTCATGAATCTGAGATGTAGTTTGATATAAATCCCTATGATCTACAACAAAAAGCAATAAAGAATATATATATTGAGACTGCATTGGCAGGATCTTCAGATCCTTGAAAATATTTGTACAAGAGTCTGTGGGTCTCAGTCCACACATAATCCTAACTATCCTCTTCTGAATTCTAAAAATCTGAAGGCTATGAGAAGAGTTGCCCCAGAAAATAAGTCCGTAAGTCATGAGGGAATGAAAGTAGGAGAAACACACAATTCTTAAAGACTCAATCGACAAAATAGGTTTAATTACCCTCATTAAATAACCAGCTTTACTCAATTTAGGCAGAAGTTGGAATATATGGGCTTTCCAGATACTCTCTAAGACCAAACCCAAAAACTTAGTATTAGTATTGTTAGAAATAAAATTATTATGATAACTAACAGACACTACATTATTAGGAATAGACCGAGCAGAGGACTGGACATGTTTAGTTTTATCAAAATTTAGAGTTAACAAATTAGCATTAAACCATTCATTCAAACGAACAAATGCAATACTAACATCATTTTTATATTGTAAAAGGCTATGACTATTAATAATCAAACTTGTGTCATCTGCAAATAAAACTGGTTTGACATTATTTTCAAAAATTCTTGGTAAATCATTTATATAACAAAGAAAAAGAAGAGGACCGAGAATAGATCCTTGAGGGACCCCTCGGTCTACCAAGGTCCAATCTGAATAACTAACATGACACCGTTCAATATTAGGTATTAAGACTCTCTGATATCTATTAGATAAATAAGATTCAATTAAGTTATAGAATTTACCACTTATACCATAAAAATGAATTTTAAGAAGTAAGATATTGTGATCAACACTATCAAAAGCCTTTTTCAAATCGCAAAAGACCCCGCCAACTGTGTTTTTTTTTGTTTAATGCCTCTAAAATTTCATTATATAATATAAATGAAGCCTCTGTAGTTGATGACTGATGCCTAAAGCCAAACTGTTCGTCCGTTAAAATATTATCATCATACATATGTTGATTTAGTCTTGGACTAATGATCTTCTCAAAAATTTTAGAGAAGGAAGTCAAAAGGGAAATTGGTCTATAGTTAGCTGGGTTTTTTCTATCACCACCCTTAAACAGGGGCTTAACCTCTGCAAATTTCAGCCTATCTCGAAAAATGCCAGAATCCAACATTTTATTACCAATGTATGTCAAAGGTGATATAATAAATGGGGAGCAGAGTTTTAATAATTTAACCGAGACTGCACCATAACCATATGAACCTTTTGATTTTAATGAATTAATAATTTTGGCAATCTCAGCAGACGTTACTGCATGAAATTTTATATGAAGAAAGGGATAGTGAAAGGCTTGCTGTAAATAATCTAAGGGGCCAATATCAGTCTTAATAAAACCTGCAGTATTGTCACCAGTAACCAAAGAAAAAAATTTGTTTAAATGATCTGCAATATCCTGGCTATTACTAACAGTATTTCCTTTAATATTTAATTCCTGTATTGTATCAATTTTCACTGATCTTCCAGTCACCGATTTGGTGATATTCCAAGTAGTTTTAACTTTATTACTGGAATTTATAATTTGTTTATTACAATACAGTTTTTTGGCTTCTTTAATGACATCTTTTAGTATCTTACTGTACTGTCTATAATGAATCTTCAAAGTAACATTAGTGCTATTGCGACATAATAAATAGAGATCTCTTTTATGCTTACAAGAGTTCCTTATACCAGATGACATCCAGGAGTTATTTTTAGATTTAATTTTAACTTCTTTCAGAGGAAAACTTGAATAAAATAATCTAAGAAAAGCATTGAGAAAGGAATTAAACATTATATTTATATCATTAGCACTAAAAACTGTATCCCACATTTCATAACTCAGCTGGTATTGGAAATCCTGAACAGCAGTCTGGTCTATTCCCCGTGTTCGGTTTTTAAAACTCACAGCCTTAGCATTAACTTTAACATCACTTGATACAATTAATTGAGCCTCATGATCAGAGAGACCATTACACAAGGAGAAAACTGAGTAGTTGTCATGAATAGACACATCAATAAATATATTGTCAGTTGCTGTTACTGAACTATTCTGAACCCTTGTTGGAAAGTTCACAATACTTGACAAATTATAGGAAGACAATAATGTATCCAATTGCTTCTTCTTGTTATTATCTATCAAATAATTAACATTTATGTCTCCACAAAGAACTAGCTTAGAATTATTAGTATAAAGAAGATTAAGAAGAGATTCTAATTTATTTAAAAAATGAATGAAATTTCCAACAGGAGCCCTATAAACTAATAATATATAAGTATTACAAACGGAGTTTGATAATGAAACTGCACATGCTTCAATATGCTGATCATTAGAAAATATATTTAAATCAACAGTATTGAAGTTTAAATCTTGGTGAACATAAATACAGACACCACCCTTCTTTAGTGAGTTTCTACAATAACTGGCTCCCAGAGTGTAATTATCAAGTTGAAGTAAACCCAGCTCGAATTGGTTCAAGCGATGCTCAGATATACACAGAACATGGGGCAAATTGGGTTCCAGGAAATTTAAAAGCTCATCAGTTTTACACCGCAGTCCTTGAATGTTTTGATGATAAATAGCCACAGGAGAGGAAAATTTGGATGTTTCTAAGTTCAAAGCTACTATGCATTTATCTAGAAGTGAATAAGACAGATGAACATTAGCCAAACTTAAATTTGGATATTTAGGTCCATTACAGTGACACACCATGTTTCCATTTAACCTATGAGTAGAGTTCACCATAAAAAATCATCCTTTTTTGTTACAGGAATGTTTTTGTTTCTACTTGACACTCTTAGTTTGTTAGTAATATTATCTGGCTTATTTGTATTGACGTCTTTAATTGTCAATTCCAAGCTATCAGAAGTTGAAATTGGAGAAGAGTAACTATCAGTTAAAGAGGAACTTACCTGTGATAGACCAACATGCCAGGGGAGGGCTATAGTTAAAACTGGTACTTCTTTTAAACTGGAATATATATGAAGTACCAGATAATTGGCAAGTAGCTCTTTACCTAGACTGTTCAGGTATAACCTGTGTCTGGTAAACAACAATCTATTATCATCAATTCCAAGTGTGGTAACATGTGGAAAGATTCTAGCAAGCTTAGTTAGCTTCCTATTGAAAATTTTGATTTCTTCATTAACACCCAAGTTCTTTAGGTCATGTCTGTTGGGAATACTTATCAAAATTACATTGGTGTGCTGAACACTTTTTACAAAAGTGATCACCTCTTTGAAAACTCTACTGAGATCATTTCCACTAGTATCGTTTGTTCCACAACAAATTATTAAAAAGTCATCAGTTGAAAGTTGGTCAATATTGCTTGTTGCTGATTCCAAAACCCATTTAGAAATGGCTCCTGGCTTGATGAAACCAATCACTTCGAACTGTTCATTTAGAAACATTTTCATGTTAGCTGCACATCCTCTTAAAATACTATCACCGAACAACAAAACTTTATGTTTGATGGAACTGGAAAACTTGTTCCTGTTTATGCTGATCTCCAATGGAGATTCCCTTAAGCGGGATTGAACAACACTCAGTTTATCATTCCTAACGTAACTGATACCGTTCATCTTAACCAAACTAGCTTCACCGTTGATAATTGTTGGAATAGGCCTGGATTGCAGATCGGAACTGTCAGTAAGTGGTTCATTTTTAGTTTGAAGATACTTTGTAAAAGATGATTGCTGCTCATGAGGCCTGGCCAGAACCTTAATTGTTGATTTCGGCGATTTCCTGAGATCTTTTTTCTTCTTGGAATAGTTAGTGGAAATTTGAGTTGAATTCCCATATCTACGAGGAAAGGCTTCATCTTTATCGGGCGTAGATTCCCGAAGATTGGACAGAGCTGAGTAACGGTTTGAAACCGATACTGGTTCCAGTGTTTGTAAAACTTCTGAATTCCTATGTTTACTCACACTGTATGGATGTTTAGATGTAACCTTAGTCCATGCAGTGAATTCTGTAGGTCCACCATAACCCTCTTCCTCAGTGAATGCGTTGGACACAGACGCGTGATTTGTAGAAACAGCACTTAATTCTTTGTATAATAGTTTATTTATTAATTGCGTCGAACTTAACTCCAGAAGAACGTCTTTAAGTCGACTCTCCAATTTGACACAATTACAACAAGTATATTCACAGAGATAAGACTGATTATGAGGAAATTGTACAGAGCGAGGCTCAAGCAACACATCACTAGCCGCCATGTTGGCATGTTGGATTATTAATAGCTTAACTCTGTATGATTAGATAAACTACAATACATATTGTGTCTACCTCCACAGACATTTCTAATGACTTACTCCTTCAAGCTTGACATTTATTGGGTTCCTACCTCACAGAAGACACTTCATGACCATTCCAGAGGCCAATAAAACCATGCTGCGTAGGCAGAGAATCATGTGAAATGCATCAAACAGTCTCAGTAGCAAAAGTGCCGAGTTCTTTTAACGTACAAGCAAGTGACACATATGATCACTATTGTGCTCCGACTGATTAAATGCATGGAAACGTTTCGAAAGTAAATACACAATTTTCGATTAAGTTGTAACTAATCCTGTAACCACTTGATTGTGTCATGTTTATGCGACTTAATTCTTAACTTTTCTCTTCTTAATATCATCAAAACGACAAGGATAGGCTGTTGTGTTTAACAGTGGATCGTCTGAAAGAGAAACACATTTTGGTTTTGGGATCCTACTGGGACCATTCCCGAGATTTCATTTGTTTTTGACTTGATTTCATATTCTTTAAAGGCTGCAGTTTTTCTCGCCAAACGTTCGTATTTCCTGGCGAGATACGATGGTAGTCAACACGCTACACACATCATAACCTAGGCCACAGATTGCTGTGCGTGCTACGCCACAATAAACTGCGCAATATAACAAGTTTTGGCCTGAGCTAACAAAATTAACAATAAATTACTCATTTACAGCAGATGGGGCATTCTACTTCGCTACTCGTCAGATTTCTACTTACGACGATCATCTCATCTATTGGCGGTGTTCGCGCTATTATTTAAACAGCAGTTATTTACACGGACTATCCATCCAGACAGAACAAATTCAAGAATTCCATTTTCAGATAAAGCAGAATAGCTAACGACGCAGTAACCAAGGAACAAATTCTCGCTATAATTAGTAATTTTCAGACACAGATGAAATATAGGAGCAGTACAGCTTTAACGTCGTAACGCATCCTTCCGTACCTTCTAACCTCACTTAGACACAAAGTGAGGACTGAGATGCTTTTCTACAAGCATGGTACTTAACTCCTCTTTCTTACTATGCAGGCTTCTTATATTTTGATGGTAAATACTGAGCTTGTTTACCCCTTTTGTTATCAGTTCCATAAAAAATCTTCTTTTTTTGTAATGGGGCATCTTCTGTGCCTCTTTTATACTCTAACAATTTCATTTTTTCCATTTGAAGCATTCACCTTCACTGCATTTATTATTTAACATTCACTGTTCAATTGATCCGCGTCTTTATGTGGTGACCTTACCAACTTTGTTTGACATTCTTGGTTAGAGTGCTTTGACAGTTCATCTGTCTGTGTGACTGTTTTAGACACTTTTTTCCGAGGTGCATTTTCCCATTTCATGTATTACACTGCTAATTTCTTAGCCATATTCTCGTTCCCTCTTGTATTTATGTGCAGCCCATGCAGGCATGGTAAAGAAAGTTCTTTCAGATATTGTGTCTACTAGCATTACCTTATTAAAGTGATTCATAACCATAGTTATTTTCCTGTCATATATTGCTGCTTCCTTATTTACAGAGGAAGAATTTTTCAAGTTGACCTATGTGGGGCTGTTATTAATACCATATTAGTCTGCTGAGTCCTTTTCACAAAATTTGTTACTTGGATGGGCCCTTTTGCTAAGTAATTTTTGTAAACATCATTTGCTCCCCTCCCACAAAAGATAATTATGTCATTTTTGTGAGCTTATTTAGTTCTTCTTTCACCGTATCTACTAACATTGATACATTTGCGTTTGGTTTTGAAATGCCCATTATTTCATATGTTATATCCAGATTTTGTCTGCGCTCTTGAGAGACCTTTTGTGTGGCTGTCCCCAATAATTATCACTTTTTTTTCCCCCTTCTTCTTCCTATGTTTGGTCTCTGCGGTTATCTTTACTTCTTAATGTTTGTGGCAACGGCAAAAACGTTTTGCCTAAGGCCACGTTGCTGTATTTGCATTATTTGAGGTCTATGCAAGGTTGTGATTGTTGGTATTACTTGCACTGCTAATTCCTTTTTCTTATATCATGCACTATAGTTCTTTTCACTTTATAGTATGCCCTTTATAGCTGTAAGTTCTTTCTAATTTGGCGATTTGGTTGGATGAAATTTGCCATACCTGTGGTCGAATAGCCATGTTATATAGTTCTTTTAGCTCGTCTATATCTGGACTAACATCTAATAAGTTCTCATTACACACCATATTATTTAATTTCACTAAAGCACTGCTTACATCACATGTTTCACATCTCAAGCCAAAAAACTTTTTTCCACATTGCTGCTGTGCACTACAT
Organism: Coptotermes formosanus; assembly: GCA_013340265.1. NCBI lineage: Eukaryota > Metazoa > Arthropoda > Insecta > Blattodea > Rhinotermitidae > Coptotermes > Coptotermes formosanus. The sequence continues at coordinate 210,273 of BLKM01001585.1, forward strand.
CTTTGAGTAATGGTTAACCATCCTTTTAGAGTGATACCACACACAAGATCTGTATGAACTGCCAGATAGTTCCTTCTTGATTTTCCCAAGTAATTACAGAAATTTATGTTTGTCTTTATGGATTTCAGGAGACTCAGGTCATCAGTCAACGAAATAACAACCTCAGTGAATACTATGAGAGTCTGCGCAACAATGTTATTACCTTGCTGGAGCATGTACGATTGCCTAATGGCAGTGGTGGTGGTCAAGAGAAGTTGGGCCACGAGAACTTCGATACATACTTGAGCAAGCTGCAGACTCTGTGTACACCTGATGGGTATTGCAGTGATGAGAGTAACCGACCCCTTTATGAGACAGTGAAATCAGCATTGCAGGACTTCACTGTCCTTCCCACGCCCATCTAGTTACCTGGAAACACTTACCATGCTCTACTTTCAGCCTAGGTGTAATATGAAAATAGGTTCAGACTGTTGTCAGGTTAATAGGACTGTCAGACAATGAGGGTAATGTACATGAGGAAAAATAATGCCTCCAGATATATGATTAAAACTATATTTTTAAGTGACAATATTTGCAAACAAGTAATGGTACTTGTCATTCATCCAGACCATATAGAAGAATGATTCTTTCATGAAATCCACACTCAGCGTACACATTTAATGATCAGTATAAGTGCAAATGAATTTAGTGAAGGTCATCGTATTGAAACAACAGACAGGATTGTAGCATTGAGCAGTGAAGGCAGTGCTGGAACTGTGTCATGGTGCTTACCAGGCTTCCTGTCCTGTAGGACATGATCCACATCATGTATCAGAGAAATCATCAACAGTGTACGGAAAGTGCATTTCTGTGAGACAGTTTTCACATTAACTCTTATTCAAAAGGTGACAGACTAAGTTCATCAGCCACAGCACAAGGTCATCATATTTTGCAGCTGTTGGTTTATTTCACCAGATACATTGAGTTGAATTTGTTACAGTTGAAATGAATCTCACCACATTATCCATTCTTATAGATGTAGGGTTACATTTGTATATGCTGTAATTTGTTAAGTCCAGTGTATGAGAACAATGAATACATCTGTTGAATAAATTTGCATGTGAGTCTGTAATTATCAAACAGGGACAATGAAACTGCTACCATGATCTGGGCAGAGAGCTGTAGTGGAATGATGTAGGATGGAAATGAAACTTCACTGAAGAAAGATCCAACAATTTGTGCCCCCATTCTGAAAATGGTATACATTTATAATAACTCATTCCCTGAGGACTAGTCATAAACATGTGGAGAGTATGGAATGAAGTCATCGTGAGCTGTGTCTTCAGATGTGGTGTGATATTAGTAGAACTGAAGTTGACACTTCAGAAGGCCTTTCTGTTTGTAAGTAAGGAACGTTGTAAATGTGAGGGCCCAAGCTAAACATAAAGGTGCACATTACATAGTCCATTAATCAGCGATGTCAACTGAAGAATCTAATTAAGATGACTGATATATTCAGATATGCAGACTAGTTCTCTTTTATTTTTTGAACTTCCTTGTGAAAGAAAAAAAGAAACACATATTTTTCAGACTGCTGACTGGGTGTAGATGTCAGCAGCTAACCAGTGAGCAGTTTAGTGTGGTTTAGTGGATGGCGTTCCTGAAGTTCATTTACTTCTTTCATAAGGTTTGAGTCAAACTATTAAGTTTAGTATGTAAATGTTGAAATTGGTGATGTTTATTGCTCATTTGTACAGAGCTGTTGGTTTCTAGACATGAATGTGCTTTTTTCATTTATGTAAGTTAATAATATTGATAAGATATTTCATAATGTTTGTTTACAGATTTTTTGTACATAATTAATATTTAACATGTTTGTGTTTATTGTTAATGATGAAATTGTTATGTTTATAACAGTATTGTGCCAGCAAAGGGATTAAGTTAGATTAATCGGTTTGAACATTCTTTTTATTTACTCAACCTGCACAGCTTTTATGAATGTGAAAATGTTACATTTCTTGTATATGAATACTCCTTTGTTAATTTCTGTAGTAATCTGCTTTCATCACTGTTCAATCTAATGCAGTTAGTGAACAAGAATCAGTCACAATAAGCAAGTGATGAATTCCCTAGCAGTACAGTTAAAATTACTAGTTGCTGTAAGCTATATTCATAGGTGGTTGGCAGGGTTCATATGGATGGTAAGGAAGGATGGAGTTGTCAAATTTGTTGCTTGGTGCCTGAAAAAACAGCTGCACCGTGTTGCATAATATACTCTGTATGCTTCGAAAAAGAGATTTTGTTGTCATGTCTTGGATACAGGCATATTCTGTGTTTCATTTTCTGAGCTTTTTGACAGTGCAGAAGCATGATTAAATCTGGAAGAACTTGATTACCGTACATAATGACGTAACTTGTAAAAATATATTTAATAGAATATTTGTAATATTTTTCATTGAAATATTGTAACTTTTTCCACTGACTTTTGTTCACAAGTTTCAAACAGTGATAGCTTTCAAATGGCGCTAGACACATATCCCATGTAAATGGAAGTTACAGTATATGTGGAAATATATTGTTTAGGAGACTGCAAACAAAATCCCTACACAATGCAAAGTGTACTTGAACTTGGGAAGCTCCTTGCAGGGTTCTCCCAAGTTTAGAAAGAGTGTTTTGTTCCTGAGAAGAAAATCATGTCTAATAACCTGTAATATACAACAGTTTCATTTGTTTGTTAAGTACTCTTAAAGAACAAATAGTTGTTGCCGCTCAGGCTCACTGTTGCCAGACAGAAACATGTATAGGATACATCATTAATAGGTGAAGAACAATCAAAAGCACTAAAGCTCAAGACTTATTACAGTGTAACAGTAGACATCATCTGAACTAGTCATACCTTAAACAAATTTTGAGTGCAAAGAAACAAAAGCTGTATGGTAACAATTGGTGTTAACTGGCCAACACAAACATATGTGTGTAACATGACATGGAGCTAGCTACAAAAACCTCAGTAACACTCCCCCTTCCCTCAACCCAATTGGAAAGAAAAGAAAAAAATAAAAATGAAGCTGTAGGTGAACACTGTGTATCACGTGAAGTCATGTTGGTGTATAAAGTTTTTTTAGTATTTTTTTATTACCAGGTGCTATGACAGAATGTTGAATATTGCTTTGTAGCATGAATGAACAGAAAAAGTAGGTGAGAACCGAAAGGGGGGAACAGTGTCATAACCACACTGGTTGTTGCATGATTTCTAGGATCTCACAGTGACAACAAAATGAGCCAGTAAGCCACTAGGACATTTCAAGGTATTTTTCTTATAATGTGATGTTTGATAGATGGGTTGACTAGAGAAAGTATTTTTAACATGGTCACAGCGAGTTTGGCCAACATAGCAGGTACATGGTTTTGTTTTATTGACATAATTTTACTGTAATAATTCCAGTGGAATATATACTTAAGGGTTCACAAATATCTTTAAATGCCCAAGTGGCCCAGTAACGTATTAGATTGTTTCCATATGTAATATAGAGAAATACAGTAACATAATAGGGATATAACATTGTATAATATGTATGTGTTACAGTGTTTTAAACTCACGTTGGTAAAAGAAATCACAAATTATTTATGTTGGAAAAATCTGTGTGCCATGCTACAATTAAAAATTTTGGAAGTGTCAGACTTTTGTTTCGTATTGCAGCTTGCTACCACAAACTGATTTTATGCACTACAACTGATAATTTTTTATGTATCCCAATATGGTCTTTGGAAAAATAGTGACAACTCTGTCACAAAGTGTTAGTGACTTAGATGCATATAAGAATCCTTCTAGAACAGTGGATGTCACCCCATTTGTAACTGTAGCCGCAGTTCTACAAGTCCTTAAACTCATGACCCTGTGCATAAGAAAAGGCAAGTTCTTCAGACTTTGGGAATTATGTTATCAAAAAATGTATGCAGATTTGTAAATGCATTGTTAGTTAATCATACATAGTATCCATATTCTCCTTATTGTTAGTTGGTGTCTGATCAGATTGAGCAGTACCCCAGGGTTCTTTTCCAGAGGGTTTTTTAAGAAAGCCCTTAGCCTGCCTTTGTGCACATATGGACTGCCAGTGCTCATTGGGTTCCCTATTTGTCCCGCCCCTGATCACTCCCCTCGCAACCTTTGCAGATGTACCAAGTGCAGGCTCAGGTCCTAGGAGTGGATGTTGGGAGCCCTGTCTGGCTAAGGTACTCGCCTGCCACATTACGTGGTGTAACACAGGACAGTTTCTTATTTAGTGGTTAACTACATTAACATCTGCAATGACAAAGTCTGATCTTAACTTGATCCACACCATTGTGATGGTGGTGATAAAATAGAAGAAAAAAAACTGCATTGATCACAGCTAAGGACATTTATTATATACATGGGAAATTTGCTTAGAACTTGTTTCAGCCGAAGTGGGCCATTGTCAGGTGATACATATATCAAAAGATACAAAGAATTACTGCACTATAAAGGTAAAAAAAAAAGTAAAGCAGTCCCACTACAGGCCTGGACAGGCCCACAGGGTTCCAGGAGGTCGAGGCTTCCAGATTTCTAGACAATCGGCGCTTGAAGGTAGTAAGGTTGTCAGCCCTACGCACCGGCCGCGTTTACCCCCCAGGAAATATTCCTGGTACTCATTTCTGTTAGAGGCTGAGTCGACCCCAGGGCCATAGTGCGACCGACAGGATTATGTCAATGAAAAATCCACTGACACCATCGGGAATCGAACCCGCGCAGTGCCTCAACCAACTGCGCCACCACAGCCCCTTACTGCACTATAAGTTGTTCCAGTTTACATAAGATCTCATGTTTACAATTAACCATTTTATATTGAAGGTTAATTAAGATATATTTAGATATTGCTTATGATGTAGCTTTGTGGAAAGTAGATAATAGACGTTTTCTCTGAGAAATCTGTTCATTTTGAACTGTTTTGTTTGATGTAGTTGCTGATAGATGAAGAGTGTATTGGAGGAGGCATAGGTTTTGTATATCCGTGAACAGATCTACATTGTTGGTTCGTTATTGTAAGCAGTTTTACACTAAGAGGCGTGGTACTCACGTGAAATACTGATTGGATGATGATTATGGAAAATTTAAAAATTAAAACGGGACAAAATGTGTGAAGGTACGTAAAGGAAGGATTAAAATATAGAAACAGAGATTGTTAGAGATGTATTTATTAGGAAGCTGGGGTTATATGTGCATTATTTTGACAAAGTGGAAGAACGTAATTATAAAAACAGTATAGCTGATACAGAATGCTGTAATATTAAAGTGGGGAAAGAAGGTGAATAGTAAGCTTACCAGATCAGTTGAGAATTTTTTGGGGAGTGTGAGGATAGAAGAATCTGGATGAAGTGTATAGTTTAGTGCTGAAGAAATGCTATGTGAGTTGATAGGGTGAATGTCTTTTGTTCGGTGTGTCTAGTTGGAATATGTCTAATATTTGTAGTTTTGCAGGTAACCTATTGGGAAATTTTAACAGCACAGACTCTACAGTCATCGGAATGAAATGCCGCTTATTGATGCTATACCCGTGCTCCCAGTTCAGAAGCAGCCTCATACCCCAAATGCATAATCTGTGCCTGTATGTGTAACATCATCCAATGATTAGGTCTGTGTTCCTCTGGGATCTTATGCCCAAAGGCATCGCTCTACTCTTTCTTTACCCATGGCGTTAGATGGTGGTGGATGTTCAATGCCAAGCCCCTGGGCCGCTCTACCCCCAAGAAAGAGACCTGGTGCCCATTTACAGGAGGGTGGGTGGGCCCTAGGTCAGGTGTGGATAGGTGTGGAAATCCCGCCCCCAGCGGGATTCGATCCCTGGACTGTTGAGCCCCAAGTGAGTCGCTTTACTGACTTACCGCCATCATCGTTCAAATATTAACATTTTATATTATTTCTCTGATCTGGCAGACATGGAAAACCAGCTTCACTTAGAAGTATGAATTTTCAGGGTTCCATGGTGGTAGTTGTGTGGGTGTCGGGTAACTTCGTGTGTGAATGCCCTGCGCTGTGCATTGACGAAGTAAAACATGCGCATTTTGCGGAATGTGCTTGGAGTCACGGGTCTGCACCGTCAGTAAAATTGATGCGCTCAGCCGGAACCTAGTAGGAAAATCTTAGTACTGAGCCAATAGCACGAAAAGTCAATAGATGGCGAAAGGGTCGTGCTGTGCACGTTGTAATCTGTGACAACGTTCAATGAGTTCGTATTTCCAGTCTACTGACAAGCTCAATATACCTTCTCGTTTCCCAGCTCTTTGTTACTAATACTACTACATGTTTCGGGCGCACAGGGCGTCCCATCATCGGGCAAAATACAATTTCCAGGAAAAAGTGTAAAAAGTTTCCTGTAAATTGTATTTTGCCCTGTGATGGACGCCCTGTGCGCTGGAAACATGTAGCAGTACGAGTAATATTTAGCTGGGAAGCAAGAAGTTGTGTTGAGCTTGCGGGTACAGACAGGAGTAGTTACGAACCCACAAAACGGGATGGGAAACCCAAAGTTGCCAAGAGATGGCAGGCATTGTACGAGTGTCAGCTGTACAATGTTGCGTCCACGACGGTGGTTTTCCGTGACTGTGGTACGAGTTGCCATGAGATGACAGCGGCTGTACATATGTCAACGGTATGCTGTCGCAGCCTGTGCGGGAGGTTAATGGTATATGCACGCGGGAGTGAGTCGGAGTTGCTGTCGATGCGTTATGAGTATGGAAGGGCGACGACCGTAGTGACGATTGTACTTCGACTATATTAGGGCGCAATAAACGAGGGCGGTACGTATAAATAGTGGGAGTTGCTGTCTTGCGCTATGAGTAGAGTATGGAAGGGCGGCCACTGTAGTGACGATTGTACTTCGACCATATTAGGACAGAATAAACGAGGGCGATACGTATAAATAGTGTGTGAAGTATTGTTTGTGAGAAAAGTAAAGATTTCGTCGGGTAGAAATTGTGGTTATGTATCACCGATAAATTGAACACGGCAAGATCAGCGTAGGCATCTAGTAAGTTTCGAAAGATTTGTGACAACATATCCTGATAATATTTCATAATGACATTCTGTAAGCAATATGCGTCTGTGTGCAAGCTGTGAAGAAGAACAAGAGAGTGTCTGTGCTGTGGGTTGAATGGTATCACTATCTTAGAAGTACCTGGGATGCAAAAAATCCGAATGCGTGTCATGTTACATTATATGTACATGTCCTGTTTTGGTATTCCCGTATTGTGCTTAAACGCTGTGTTGAACTGTAACTTTTGAAAGTAACTGATAACATTTAATTTGCATCTTGATGTGTACTCCTGTAAGAAAGATTGAAGGTTTTTGCAGTAGTGCTATGAAGACAACTCTAAACAGGAATGTATGCCATGTATGTATGATGGTGGATAGGTGTGAGTGTTTTGGAGGGATATGGTGGTTCCATGTTTCTTCTGTCCCGAAGATGGAGGCACATTCTTCCAGATTGTGGGTACCTGTCTGTAAAGGTGTGCAGTGTTTGGGTTCTCTCATAGACAGCATGAGTAGTACTTGATTTAATGGATGTGTTAATTGATAGCATTGGCATGGCATCATAGAAGAAGGTGCTATTGTGACATTTTGTGTCAACAATTTCAGATTCAGCAAAATGCATCCAGGGAGGCCCTTCCCCCATTACACCATATATGTGCAGGTGATTGGCTGCAGACAATGAAGCTCTCCAACAGCCGGCATCACTGCACTGCAAGGAGTCCCTGTAGTAAAGGTGCGTGTCATGTTAGTTACTCCTTTGTGGAATAGATTTTGAACGTAAGTTGTAATTGTAATGAGGTGTGTTGTCCAGAGAACAAATTGATTCGTGTATTGATAAGCGGATGGTAATTGAGGATTCAGTATTCCTTGTTCACAGTATGGGGGCTCATTGAGAAATTGCTGGTCTAGTTCATGAAGCATGTGGTTATGTAGTGGGTAAGCCTGGGCAGTGCAGATGGTCGTTCTTCGCCCTGTGTCATCTACAGGGACGGCATCAACTGAAGATTGAGCGTTGAGCACCCAGTAAGTGTCCCCACATGACAGTGTTTCTGTACTCCAGCTGTGAACAGTCCCTGTAGTACACGTGCATGATACATCAGGTCCTAATTTTGTGCATGTTAAGAAATTGAATGTGAAGTGTTTCTGTACTCCAGCTGTGAACAGTCCCTGTAGTACACGTGCATGATACATCAGGTCCTAATTTTGTGCATGTTAAGAAATTGAATGTGAGAGTCCTTTTTGATGCATTCAGAATGAAAGGTTGCAAAAACTCAACTGCTAGCTTTGCAGTATTTGTAAGAGCTGGAGAAGTGCTGAATGGCTGCTATTGAAGTTACACTGTGATGTTTTGATGTTATGATGTTTGTTAACACTGGATCAAAATAAAGGTAACTTTAAATTGGGACCTGCATACATCTCAAGTGTAAAGTCAGAAACTATTTGATTTCAGGCTTCTGCCACAATCTTAATGAGATCTGCACTCTTCTGGGATATTATGCGGTGTAGTGTGGTTATTATTTACTGACGTTTCAGGACAATGTATCAGTCCCATATTCGAGGGCCGAGTTTTCACACTTGACTTGAAGGGAGCTGGGATAGGTCACTCATTGTTGCAGCTGGGCTTTGGGTTGGATGACCAAGGAACTGTGGTTCAGTTTCTGGCAGGGCAAGAAATTTTTCTGGTTTTTACAACATCCAGGCCATCTCGTGAGCTCCCAGCTCATGTTGATGTGGTACTTGGGGTGAAGTGGTTGGGATAGGAAGGCAACCACTCCTGCCTTTCTAGTGCCAAGATAAATGTGTGGACCTGTACTTCCAGCTCCCCGTACAGCTTCATGGCATGGTGCCTGATTAAGCACAAGGGCTGCAGTGCCACACATTATGTGTTCGTCATGTTAATGAGTTGTTCACATGGTGGTTGTCTTTTGGGTTCTGACACTTCAGAGAAGCATACTGCCTCCATATTCAGGCTGACTTAATTTCGATGAGGTGACATCATTTGAGAAACAGGTTTGGCTGGGCTGCCTGGCTTCATATGACCTGACCTCCAAATCATGATTCACCACTAGTATTGAAATCATTTTTTGACAGTCTGTGTACATAAAGAGGTACAAGAAGATGCAGGGACATTATGTTGTCAGACAGCTCACATCACTCTTCACTCAGACCAGTTCACTTGATGGCAGGCAGCAATATTCAGTGAATATTGATTGTTTTTCTGAGAACTGTCATTGCCTCTTGCATAAATCAATGAAAGTGATGAAGAACATTATAATTCTGTATTTAGATTTGTGAGTATATATTTAGGCATGCTCATTCACTGGTTATGGTTTCTTGCTTTTTCTTTACGTGCATTTTCACTTCTGGTTCGCCAGAAAGTAAGCAGCATTTCACCACTGGCCTACAACTTGTTCGCAAGTAGTAATTAACTGATGTGAGATCAGTCACTGTATACATGCTGCATGATCAATATTTCTCTCTTTTCCACCAAGTACAGACTATGATGTCTACTCAGCTTTCAGCCCATTTAGTGCCAGGGCTTCTTTCATTGTAATAATCAAGTGGAACGAGGATCTGATCACTTGCTCAGTACTGCCATCTAGTGGTCAGGTCTGGAATATGTGGTACTTTAGATCACCTACACATCATCATGGCGTCATTCATTTGTATAGTGGCAACTTTACTTGTTTTCACCTTTGTTAGTGATGAAGCTAATATCCTTAACAAAGAAAGAAGTTGGTGGGAGCTGTTTCTGAACGCACAAATCCTTAATTACTGTAGACAATTTGTTCGACATTAATTCTTTACCTGATGAATGCAGATGCTGTCCATGCCTTGTAAAGTAAGTTCTATCTAGATCAGTGTCAAGCAATTTAACATTATGATAAATTTTCATTTTTTTTTTCCATTTGCCTATTGAATTTTATCACTTTAATATTAACACATGAAGAAGGCATGAGGTCATGTCTTTGTGGTGCTTTCATTATCACTAAATTCACTTTTTTCTTTTCCTCAACAAATTTGCATAAATGATTTATGGCTACTTTAGTGTTATTTTTACTTGTATTGTTAGCTCCTCCCCAAACTATCACCACATCTTTGTTGCTCAAGGTTTGAATGTCATCCCTTACAGTATTCACAATTTCTTCCATTCCAGCTCCTGGTTTCATGAAACCAGAGACTTCATAGTTTTCACCTAAGTTATGTTGAAGGTCTGTTGCACATTTCCTTACATAGCTGTCACCTATTAATATAATTCTGTGGCGTCTTGCTCCTGAACTCTTCAATCCTTGAGTCTTCTTTTGATTTTTATTCTTAAAGTTTCTTGAGGTTATGTCTCCTTCAATCGAAGCACTCGGAGCTTCACCTATGTCGTTTAGGTTAGTTAACACCCCGAATTTATTGGCAGTTGGAATTACTCGTATAAGATTGCTGCTTTTATTTCCTAATCTTGAAGCTTTTATCAAACCACCTTTAGATACTGGGTAAAAAGATCCCTCTTTAGATGAATATCCATCCGTTTTTCTTAGCTTCGACTGGGAACTGATTTCTTCATATAATAGTATTTTTGTAATTTCTTCATATGACAGTATTTCCAGTTTGGCTTTGTGAAGCTCAAATTTCAATTTATCACAACACTGGCACTTATTTCCTTCTTTTCTTTCTGAATGACTTACTAAATTCGTAGAGGGTTTACTCCTTCCAACTGCACGTCCGCCATCTTGCGTATCATATACTCCCTGTAAGAGAGATAGAAGGTTTTTATATTAATGCAATGAAGAGTACTGTAAGCAGGGATGTATAGCATGTATGTGTGCTAGTGGATGGATGCGAGTGTAAGCAATAATGTGCTTTTAAGTATGTTATAAATTAAAAATTGAGCTTGCCAAGTCCTGTGATATGTACAAAGGAAATTACAGTGAATATTGATACATTATTCTGCAGGTAAGGGGAAGTGATACAGTGTTGAAGTCTTGTTATGTGTAGGGATTGAAACACATTGGTAGGGCAGTGCAGAGTTGACAGGTTATGTAATGAAAACATGAGGCTGTAGAATGGGACCATAATCTGCACTTTACTGTATGTTGTGGTACTTCACTGTAGGTGTAAGAAAAGACAAAATTTCAGGGCCAAGTTGACCCAAGTGCCATTACCACGTTTATACTGATGGCACTCTGTTGGGCTTTGACCGTACTTCGTAACGTGGTGTGTTTGTAACTTCAGGCATTTGTGCCCTCACCCAAGTTCCAGTATGGAGAACAAACTTGTTGGTGCGGCATGGTTTTTCCCTTAATATATTTGCATATCTCTACTAGGTATCTGTGAAAGCTTAGGAGTGATGTAATGAATTTCACAGAATACCATTAAAAGGCAAGGCTGTTTACTGTGAAGCTAACCATTTTCTCTTAATTATGCTTGTAAGTAGACTGGTAACTCAGTTAAAAATATGAAAAAATATTATCTCATGGAGTTGGCTCTGGTTACCATTCAAAGTTAACACAGTGTGTTTTAAATATGGGCACTCCTGAATGACTACAAAAGTTGGCACCTGACATCAGCTGACTTACAGTAACATAATGAGGGGAAGGAAAGCAGACAGCCTCATAAATAGCATGCTAGTTGGCATGTAGCCTGGCTTTAAGTACATTGGCATAAAATTTGTACAGTGACACTGTTGAGAATATGTATATAGATTCCATAGATCCATAAGTTTGTTACAAGACAATAGGATGTGCAATAGGTCATAAATATACAAAACAATACAGAATATACAGAATTTTACACCGCAAAATATTATAAACATTTTATACAGTCTTTGGTTTATATAGATATTTGGAAGTATTATATAGATTTCTAATAAATCGATAGAAATCTCCTGTAGGGGCGCTTTATAAGCTTAATACAATTAATTTAGATGCTTCAATTTCTAGTTCAGTGGCACAGATTTCCAAGTCATGTGAGCTATCATTTCACTTGACATTCAGGTCTTTACAAACAAAAATACACACACCTCTCCCCTGTAGGTTTTTACGGCAGAAACTGGATCCTAATATATATCCAGGCAATGTGAGGTGTAGCAGGTCCTGTTCTTCCATGTGATGTTCATGAAAGCATAGTACGTGGTGGATTTATGTTATCTGTTTCAAAAGAATTTATTAATTCATCAGTTCTGCTTCTTAGTCCCCTAACATTTTGATGAAAGATACGTAATGAATTAAATAAATCTACATTTTTATCATGGTTTATGAAGTTCAAGCAGTTACAATCAATATACTTTAAGCACCTTTGTGCTTTTGTTTGTAATCTGAAAAGGAGAGGCAGTTGCAAGGGTGATAACAGGAATACTGCTAATACCCAACACATGACCATCACCCAATCTCATCGCAATAAGAAGCTTAAACTTCCTCTTTCCTCGCGAATTTAGATGCAGGCCATGGGTCATGTATTCTTCCCTCACAATCATAATGGTGTTGATGACACCAATGTAGGTATGCCGTGTCCCAACAGGGCCTGATGAAGCCATACATTTACACTCCCCACCTTCCTGTTCCTCTGCGGCTTCTTGTGCCTTCTGAAAAGGGTTCACAAGTCTGGCGTCAGTGTGACTTGTCATCTTTGCAATGAAATTGAGGTCCTTTTCAATTGAGTAATGGTGCTGTCTATCCAGGCTTTTTCCTGGCCCTCCCACTATATCAATATGATCTTACTTGGTCAGGTCTTTACCAAGACTCCCCAGGTCCTCAGCAACATTTCTAATAGGTGCATTGGGCTTAAAAATACTCTTGAGTTCACATTCTGTGCCCGAGCTTTCTTGGAGCTTGGGTTCAATATCCCATCGATGACTACTTCCAAGCAATAAAATCTGACTTTTTGGCCTTTCCTGCAAGTGATTTTACTCTGTGGTCTGCATGCTTCAACAAACCTGTGCTTTGCTGATCAGCTTTCAGTATACTGAATCTGTTGGTCAACTGAATATGAGACGCATCATCAGCAGAGAACCTGCAGGTCCTGGACTTAGAAATTTTTGGCTTAATCCAAAAATCACTCAAATTATCCTGGTCCTTAATTTTACTGCTGGTACTTCCAGTTCTCAAAACATTAATTTCTTCCCTAGCTGCCTTTAATTCTTGTTCCAGGTACCTGATCTTTCTGTCCTGATATCTTGTATGCTTCTGGTATTTACAAGACAAAAAATCCCATGGCATGCTTTTCTCATTTAAACTGGGACTGGTGCTTGCACAGTTTATGTGGAAGCAGCAGTTACAAGTATTACAAATCAGACTATTGGTAACCCACCTATGGCACACCCTGCCCTTTCCTGACAGACTTCCAGATATCATTTCAAATGCTGATGCTTAACAACACTACCTAGTTCACTGTACCCATTAATTAATACCTCTATTACCCAGAGAGGGGTATCTCACGTAGGGAAATATAATATAATAGGCCTATGTTGGACAAAAGATAATCGACACAATATTATTAACACTGATCACTAATACTGAATTGTGTTTCAAGATAATTTACACAATATACTTACACTCTGATCTGTTAATACAATTTCACTTCAGTTATCGCACACTGCACAATGTAGCACCTTAATCCACTCAATGTTATACACAGCACAATTATTACCATGCTTCCATTAGCATTCGGTTTCACAGATCACTCATAGCACATACAAATATTGGTTAACCCCTGTCATATATACAATAAATTCTACAGTTGTCATTTTCCATTTTATGTTATTTCTGACATTCAGGAAGTGCCTTGCTACCTGTACTTGTCATATGATATGGTTTAAGATACACCTGAACATGTGCAGTAACCACATAAACTTGTCCAATACGCAATTATGAAAGAAAGGAATGTGCCGAAGGACCACATCCTGGAGGCGTATGTGGGGCATGACAATAAAACTCCATGCAGGTCTTAAGCAGTATGCATGGCCACAGTATTAGGTACATGTTTAACCTCAGTGTGAATGTGTGAATGAGTAGATTTTGTAAATGGCCAATGGCAAAAGTGCCACTGGTACTCATCCAATAGGAAGTTTGTTGGATGCAATAGCCACTCTTGGTGCTGTGACATAGGGAAGTCTTTTGTCTTCTGGTATTTGATCTGTGGTCTGTAGTTGTAGCTTTTCTGACCAAGCTACTACTTATTGCACCCTTTGAATTTTAAAGCTTTCTATTTGTCAGTGTTGCCTTCCACCCTTCTAGATCTGAGCACAGAGTAAACCTACTTTCTGGTGATAGAGTAGATTGTGGCACCACTACTGCTAAAAGCAGCAGACAGACACAAATTTAAATTGTTAGAAGCTTTCATGTAATTGTTACACTGGTGCTGATTCATATCTCTGTTCAGTGGTTCTGTGGTGTCTTTCAGTCAGGGTAAAGTGGCCAGGATATGAAGCTCCCCACTCACCTCCATGTTGTGTCAAAGTTAAGAATGTCTGTTCGTGGTGTGGAGCTGAATTAAACACATGAAACTTTTACCTTTAACCATTGGCATGGCCATTTTCTGAAGCTAAGTAGTAAGATGCTCATATTATAATATTTGTCAGCAGTAGAGGGTGATGAACTCCAAGAGTTTGCTGCTGAAGTGTGCTTAAAACAATGGGAGTGCCAAAGAACATCAATTTCTCTCGAGTTTACATTATAATGTTGAGGTCGTAACATGATGTGTACCTTGGTGGTTTAAATAAAGTAAATGGGACCAAGGCTAGAGGTAGTGCGGTAGAAATGTAGCTAAACATACTTTCTAATGCTTTAAACCTTATTTTGGGGTTTGCTTTGTAATTACCTTCCTGTGTTACATTTTAAATGCAATATGAAATAAAAACACGTCACATTCAACCAACAGGATCGTTGTAACTGATTGTTGTGTGTTTGCAGGTTGGGTTGTGGGGAACACTGTGTGACATGACAGATGGCCAAAAATTTCTGTTCCTCGATCACTATAGAAATGCAGCAAATGGTGAGTCTGCTTCAGTCATGTACAGTCTTTAATACCGTATTTACCTGAATGCAGGATGATTCTAATCTAAGACCACCCGCCAAATAAAACACGTCTGCCAAAGGAAAATGTATTCATTCAAATTTAAGGCAACCCCCCAAAAATAAAAGTCTGCTAATATTTTACTATTAATTTCATACACTTAAGGCATGTCAGATTCTATCTACCCTTAGCGGTCAGTGTTACTGTCTCCATCTTCACACTTAGGCTGCTTTTCCACGAGCGGTTTTTAGCAGCGAGGCCGCAGGCAGCGCGGCTAGAGATACATTGGTTCAAATGGACGTATTTCCACGAGCGTATGCTGCAGCGCTGCTGTCAAAGTCATGCGCTATTACAAGGGGATAGTGAGACCGCTGGCTAACAGTTCGCTGTAGAGACGAGCTGCACTCAAGGAATGTTACGTGCATTGCCCGCAAATGAAATAATTGTGTAGTTAATTTAGTTCGCCGTCACTTGTTTTGCTAAGAATATCGGTGTGAGCAGTTCACAGGTCCGGAACTGCGTAATTTATGAAGCTAAATCTGAAACAGAATTTACCTGTTTTCTTGTATAACCAAAACACGGAGGATTCGCGTCATAAAACTGGTCGCCTACACAGGGCGAAGCTGACTCAAGTTTCATGGAGGGTTTCTGACCTGTGACTGAGCGTTATGTATATTTATAGTTTTACTTTTATGTGGGAAGCGAAAGACCTTCGCAGTAGAAAGTTCGTGGCCACAAGGGGTAAACAAGCGTAAGTTCCTGCCTGTCTAGAGGAACGCAGGCTCAGGTCCGCATAATACATGGCCTACCACATCTATATCCCCAGCTTGTTCGGGCGTTCTGCATAAAGTAAAAGAACTCCATTGGAAGAAGCAGCCCATAACAGCTTCCTTCATACGTGGTTATGACATTGAATGATACAAAATCACTCCACCTTCCAGCTGGGGATGGTAGCCCTTGGATTCGAACTCAGGCTGCCCAGCTACAGCATACGCCATATGCACGGTGCGGTTTCCGGTTCACGTCATGATTACACAAAACTGCCCTTCGCTAGTCTGGCGTGGAACTTGTGTTTTGTGTATTCATTTGTGTTTTTGTAGCGACGCTGTCACGATTGCCGATTTCAGGGCGTCGAGTGATTGATGAAGGCAGTGGTAGTGGCCTAATTTAAGACACTCGGTATTTGGTGCAACTGCGGGAAACACCTCATAGGCTGTCATTAGCGCACATGCAGACGGAATGTGGGACTGCGAGAATGTACGTGTAATGGGGGACTTGGCCCCAGTTAGACAGCTTGGCCTAAACGGAAGGCAAGGAATCAGGATGTAGACAGGCTGCCACCAGCTCCAGCGAATGCGAACGATCTTTGTGCCGAGGTACTTCTGTATAGGGAGATCAGAACTTCTTGCTAGCTACACAAATGCCTGAGTGGGTTAGGTGCAGTTTACTAACCTTGACTATTGCACTGTGTACGTTACGCTTCCTAATCACATGTACACAAATTTGCCGCTGTTAACGTGCTGTACGAGCGCGGCTGCCCCTATCGTCACCAAAATAACTATCCGCATCCTACACGCTCTAAATTACACTCAGTACCTAGCATGGTTGCGGTTCTTGCGTTATCACAAATTATTACGTAATTTCGCCACAACTAATCTCGCGTTAAATACAATTTCACGGTAACACCAAATGTCACGAACTTGGAATTTTGAGCACTTCAAGTTACACTGAATAATTACAGCTGCTGCAATCATGATCATTTCACAGTAGTGTTTCCTCAGCATAAGCCGTCTACAACTTCGCAAGGATAAAACCAAAATCAGGCAAAAGCAAACAAAAGCAAGTCAAACCAAAAGTGATCTGTAGCACTTGTTACACGGAGTGTAAATAAACTCCCCCAAACCCTGTCGTGTGATGCTGACATCACGTCGTATGACCGTCGAGCGGCACGCTACAGCGGTTTGCGGAAAACAGTATATTACCATATAAGGAGCGTACCGCCGCGGGGACATAGTTCAGCGCTTCCGTATAGTAGCAAGAGTTGCAACTGGCACAGCCGTTAAAATATCACATTCCACTCCATATATACAACTTTTAGAAATAATAAAGAAAAAATTCAAACTACCTCAACATTCCATAAATCACTCATTACATAGGCAATGCTGTTGAGCCAGCTTGGTCCGTGGACCAGAAAGCTTTAAGATGTTCTGTGGAAAGAGAAGGTCGGCTTTGAGTGCTGGACCTGCCGTGTTTCAGGGCGAGATTCCTGTAGGGACACGTGGAGTGACAGCTGCTCAGGATTTCACGCTTCGCAGTTAAGATAAACTTGTTTGAGATTTTTGATTGGTCCGCTTTGGATTCCCAAGGTTGCAGATGGGTATTCTTTGTGGTAGAAATACGCATACTTTGCTTTGTTAGGAACGGAATATGGATTGGTTAATTTAAGCTGGCACGTGCATTGCTGGATTCATTGTTTTGTGTTGCCTGATGTACTGTCAGGGGTGATAAGTTGGGAACTTGTGTTGCTGATGTTACAATCCCAGCTTGCCTTCCTCTCCTAACCAACTTTTCATCCAATTCCTGAGTGATATTTTCCATTTTGTTTACATATCTGTACTTTCAGTTGGAATTGTGATTTATATACGTGATATAACCGGACATGGCTTGTGAGGCCTGGTTCGAGTCTAGCCTGGGAAACTTGAAGGAAAATAAGAACAGTGAATGTGTCCAAGGGTTCGAGCCCCTCGTCCCCTACACAAAAGTCAAAGGAAACCTGTGGCCGGGAAGCAGTCATTTCTAAAAGAGCCACCACCAGGGAACATGGCCCCACCATCAATAATAAGTTCGAGAGATTCTCAATCTGAAAGTCATTATTTGGATAAGTTGAGTCCACTGCTTTAATTTGGGTTTCCAGTTTTTGGTGTCATAAAATCCTTGCAAGAAGCGTAGGAAAAGGAGTCCCCTTTGAAATTGCTTTGCTAAGGGGGCGGTTCTTTTTAGCATTGAGAGAAGCTTGATCCCAGAGTTCAGGACTGAACCAATAAGGGAACCACCCAATACAAAAAAGTGAAGGTAGAGCGCATGTTGGAGGGTCCCGAATACGGGTGGCTGGTCGGTAGGGGCCTGGGGACGTCGGAAGTCAGACACCATCTATGCTGTCTTAAGTAGAATAAACATACATTTTTAGTATAGCAGTGGGATTGCATGAGCACACACCTTTATGTTCCCCGAGATTGCGTCAAAACTGCAGAGCAAGTAGAAAGACGGTGTCAGTGATGAAAGATAGAACCTAACGGCAAAATATGAACTTCATTATTTGTTGTGGCGAAATATCTTTCGGGTGCTGAAGTCAAGGATGATTGGCGTGACATGTGGCATGCATGGGGAGAGTAATTCTCTTAGGGGAAACATTAACGAAAGTGAAGCTGTGAAGACCTAGGCGTAGATGGCAGAATAGTATAAAAATTAACAGTAACGTAAGAGTGTGGCAGGGCTGGAAAGTACACGTGATCAGAATGGACAGTTGCAAGGTTTTGTGAACACTGCAATGAAGTGTACGTATCGCATACGTATACCACATTACCGTGTTCTGATAATCTGAGATTTCCTGTAATTATCTCGTAGGGTGCAAGAGTTATGGCAAAAAATTCGACGTCATGCATGTTTTGATTTTGCCAACAGTTTTGTGAAGTTTCTTTTTTATCCAAGCAGAACAGTCTTCCACAAATGTATAGTTTTCCACAATTCTTCTTTTCTAAAAGTGTTTAGTTTCACACAAATGTTCAGTTTTCCACAATTGTTTTCTCTTCTAAAACTGCTTACCTTTCCAAAACTGTAGTTTTCCACGATTATTTGGATTTCCAAAACAGTTTAGTTTTCCACAAGTGTTTCGATTTCCTCAGGTATTAATTTTCCACAATTCTTTTGTGTTCTAAACTTACTTTTCCGAAAGTGTTGAGTTTTCCAGAAGAGTTTAGATTTCCACGACTTTAGATTAAAAAACTGTTCAGTTTTCCACCAGTGTTTAGATTTCCACAAGTGTGAATGTTCCACAAGTGTCTTGTTTTCTGAAGTGTTTATATTTACAGAAGCGATTGTTATGTTAGGTTAGGTAACCCTAAGTGAGGTTTGTTTTGGGTATGTTAGGTTGGGTTACGTTAGTTTAGGTCAGGTTGGGTAGGATTGGGTTAGGTTAAGTTGGGTTAGGTTGGATTGGGTTAGGTTGGGATGGGTTAGGTTAGATTAGGTTAGGTTAGTTTGTGTTGCGTTAGGTTGGGTTAGGTTCGGTTGCGTCAAGTAAGGATAAGTTAGGTTAGGTCGGGTTAAGACGGGTCGGGTCGGGTTAGGATAGTTTAGGTTAGGGTAGGCTAGGTTAGGTCAGGTAAGATAAGGTCGGGTTGGGTCGGGTCGGGTTAGCTCGGGTTAGGTTAGGTAGGGTTGGCTTGGGTTGGGTTAGGTTGGGTTAAGATAGGTTGGGTCGCTTTGGGTTAGGTCAGGTTACGTTAGGTTAGGTTCGATTGCGTTGTGTTGGGTTGGGTATGGTTAGATAGGGTTAGGTTGGGTTAGGTTAGCTTGTGTTAGGTTGGGCTAGGTTAGGTTGGGTTAGGTTAGGTTGGGTTGGATTAGGTTCCATAGGGTTGGGTTAGGTTGGGTTAGGTTCGGTTGCGTTGTGTTAGGTTGGGTTAGGTAGGGTTGAGTTTGGTTACGTTGTATTAGTTTGGGTTGGGTTAGGTTGGGTAGGGTTAGGTTGGGTTGGGTTAGGTTGGGTTACGTTGGATTGGGTTTGGTTGGGTTTGGTTAGGTTGGGTTGGGTTAGGATGGGTTGGGTTGGGTTAGATTGGGTTCCGTTGGGTTGGGATAGGTTTGATTATGTTGGTTTGGTTTATGTTAGTTTGGGTTGGACTAGTTTACGTTGGGTTGGGTTAGGTTAGGGTGGGTTAGTTTAGGTTAAGTTGGGTTGGGTTGGGTTAGGGTGGGTTAGGTTAGGTTGGGTTGGTTTCGGTTGGGTTAGGTTTGGTTGGGTTGGGTTGGTTACGGTTGGGTTGGTTAGGATGGTGAGGATAGGTTAGGTTAGGTTAGGTTAGGTTGGGTTAGGTTGGGATAGGTCCGGTTGGGTTGGGTTAGGTTGCGTTAGGTTGGGTTGGGTTAGGTGAGGTTATGTAAGGTTAAGTTATGTTGGGTTAGGTTAGGTTAGGTTAGGTTGGGTTATGTTAGGTTAGGTTGGGTGAGGTTGGGTTAGGTTGGGTTGGGTTAGGTTGGGTTAGGTTAGGTTGGGTTGGGTTAGGTCAGGTCAGGTCGGGTTAGGTTAGGTCGGGTCAGGTTAGGGTAGTTCGGGTTAGGTTAGGATAGGTCGGGTCTGGTCGGGTCAGGTCAGGTCAGGTTAGGTGAGGTTAGGTCGGGTTATGTCTCGTTAGGTCAGGTTAGGTTGGGTTTGGTTAGGTTAGGTTAGGTTGGGTTAGGTTGGGTCGGGTTAGGTTAGGTTAGGTTGGGTTAGGTTGGGTTACGTTGGGTTGGGTTGTGTTACGTTAGGTTAGGTTAGGTTGGGTTGGGTTAGGTTAGGTTGTGTTAGGTTAGGTTCGGTTAGGTTAGGTTGGGTTGGGTTTGGTTGGGTTGGGTTGGGTTAGGTTGG
>BLKM01001594.1:0-16764 GCA_013340265.1 Coptotermes formosanus
CTGTGGAATGTATAGTTCTCGTTCCCCAGTCAGTTCTGTGGAATGTATAGTTCTCGTAACGCGCTGCTCTAATGTCCATTTTATTGTTACACCCCTGGCGCCCCCTGAGTCGCCCAAGTGGTTTCCATGCAAGAGGGAAACGACATAAATTGAAGATTCATATCTTACGAGATATTACGCTGTTTCAATTGGTAAATAGTCAAGGACGCTTCAGAGGTACTGTATTTCTTCGAAGCGTCCATACGTTTATACGAGTCGACACGGCGTAATATCCCACAAGGGTCGATCTTCAGTAACGTCTGTGTGAGAATCTGAAATCTCGTCCTTTAACCCTTTAAAGACGAAGCGTATCTGTTTTGTATAAGGACTCAGTGCGTACCGCGCTGTAAACACTCTCCACTTCAGTTATAAAAACCAGTCTCTTAATGTTTTATAAGGCAAAAGTTGCTGTTTGTTCTGAGATCCGTACAAAACACATAAACGCAATGTGGGCACCACGTAGAATTTTTTAATGTTAAACCTGGTGGTACGTAAAGTTACCGCTAGGCTTTAAATGGTTAAATACAAAAACTCATGCACTGTATAAAATACATTCGTAAGCTATTTGAAAAACCCCTGCATATTTCAGCACTAAAGTACCATCCTTAGGCGGGGTCGTCCGATAAAAAGGAATGCAGAACCAAGACACCGGCCTAGTTAGTTCGCAGCCTTGACAAAAGTTCTTTAAATATTGAACGTCAGAACTCTAAAATAAACAAAATTAACAACCATAAATCACAATGCTGTAACGTTGAAAGTATTAAAAGTGTTAAAAATTAGTCATTCCAAGTGCTGCAGTTGTTCAAAACTGCATGGATCCTTCACACAAACATCTGCGTCGATCGTATGTGAAGATTTCGTCCTGGAGGAGCGTATATTGTGTATCGTGTGGAGTGGTAGGATTTTTTTTATAGTGGCTTACGAATGTATCGTATCCAGTGCACGAGTTGGTTGAGGTAATGATTCTAACAGTATGCGCGGTATGAATAATGTAAAATCTGAAATCTCGTATCTGAGCTAATTACAGAACCCGTAGCACTTTCGCTCGCAGGCTGCATTCCATTGTGACAACACCTACAGCTGTGCCCTTTGCCCTGCATAATTTAATGACGCTCATTCCTAACACCAGTGACAGTGCAGTAATGATTGTGGCGCTCTTCGGGCCAAAGGGCTTAGCTTAACCCCAGCTTTCTCACTTCGCCTGGCTGTAAATTTGCCGTCATGAGGCGCCTCTTAACACCTGGAACCCGCTTTAAACTGTTCTGTAGTATCGAATATTTGTGAGATATATACGCGTTCGTAACATGTGAAACATGGCCCCCATGAGAATCGCAGGAAAAAATTTCAGAAATGTTGAATGGAATGAGTACATGATAGATGCGTAATCTAAATTACTGTCCACAGAGCAGGAGATAATCCCTGCGCGTTGCGTGTGCAGAAGGTTTTGTAGTGAATGAGAAGTTAGCTGCACGGCTGTGGAGTCGGTACACAAAATCTCCGACTCCGACTCCTCGATTTTTAAAATTCCGACCCCGACTTCGACTCCTTCATGAAAGCTCAATATGTATTAATAACGGTAAACCTGTAAGACATTTCATCACCACCACGTGAATCATCAGGCTACTTTTTAGACTTATAACCTATATTTAAGTATAAGTCTAATGGTTATTGTAGCTATCAGGACTCTGAAGTTGAGTATCTAGTTAAGATTTTAGACTGAGGTCGGAATCGGTCGGTATATTTTCACCGACTCCGACTCCACGTAAAATTCGTTCCGACTCCGACACCACAGCCCTAGTTAGCTGGTACCCATGTTGAAAGCATTCGCACTTTGCACGCGCTCACTACACGCTATACGGATTGCTTTATGTTTTCAGTCCGTGTGTAGCAGTAGAAAAGAATCGTTCTGACCAATAGCATCCAATAGCCCTGCCTGCAGTCAGCAGGCCTCCGCACCGCGCCAGATACGCCCACTCTAGCGGTCTGTGGTCTGTAGATGCAGTGTGGGGCGTTAGGTGCGATGGCAGTCGTGGTTCAGCGCACTCAAACAAAAGGCGCAGCGTAACTATATGCATGTGCACTTTGTAGTTACTGAACACTGGTTTTGTCTTATGGGCGCCATTGTATGTGTGATTTGGGCCCCCTCTGGTGTAAGTAAGTGGGACCCGAAGTTTTCGGCATACAGCGTAGTGAAAGTTTTCTCCCGCCCCGCCTAGCCAACTCTGAGGACTTCTAGCGAAGTGCTGATAGTAGAACTGAATTTTATTTTTTTTTTTTTTTTGCGGTGGACGCGTTGTGATCTGCTGCAACCACTGTGTCCAAAATGGCTTGGGAAGTAGTGAGTCTTCCGGGGTAGGCGAATCCGGGGAAATAGTTGCCCTAGCCTGAAGCTGATCAGGTCTAAAGTCCATGCACTCCACCTTCTTTATGCTTCTTAACGTCGACAACTCGAGTTCCGACATTTGTAGCGCTGACACGAGGCTCCAGAGAGGAGCACAGGAAGGTTAAAAATCTGGATTGTGGATTGAGTACATGCTGACATTGTGGTCGAAGTTAGATGCGGTTTGGAAGACTTGATTTATGAACCTAATTTTCATATTTCACATAACGCTTTAAACACAGAACGAACGTGTGCATTGTATCACAGTGAGGCGCGTTTCAGAGTACGTGGTAGCAATGAACTTCACGTTCCTTCCGAATCATTTGGCGGTAATGAACTTTTGTTAGTACAGTACATAACATTGTCATAGTTTAATGTACTTGAACACTGTGACAGTGGAACCTGAAATATGTCGTTTTGTTTATCGACTTATCAAGTAACAATAATGTAAGTACTTGTCGTCACGTTGCCCATTGTAATCCGTTACGAAATGTGTCAACAGTGGCGCCATTAAGTGTGTTACCGGACTTTGAAGTTTGCGTTAGTATTTGACAAGTCATTACCTCTAACACGACACAACGTGCGAGGAAAGTATACTGGGCACAGAACGTCGTTGTCAGTAAAGAGAGGAATTTCAGAGTGGAACATTTTTAGATCTGGGCAGTGTTTATAGAAGTAATACGAAAGGATATTTAGATCTCCATGTAAAAAGATAGTGTTTTTAGAGTCTTTCAAAATTACATTTTATTGATAATTTAATCGCAGGTTCTCAGCATTTAGGTTTCATCATCATCATCATTATCGTGAGCTATGAAGTATTAGGCGTAGTGCCTGTTCTTTGTCCCTCGAGATGATGAAGCTAGTCCTTCCATCTTTTCCTCAGTCGTCCTATGCTTCTCTTCCCCTTTGGCCTACATTTCAGTGCCTGTTTGGGTATCCTGTCTGTGCCCATTCTGTCTACGTGCTGTAGCCACTCTCGTTGCTACTGTTTTATTTCCAAAACTATGTTCTGTACTCCAAGTTTCTCCCTGACGGATTGATTTCTCTCCGTCAATCTTAGTAATTCCTAATAAATGTCTTAAAAATTTCATTTGTGCTGGTTCCAGTCTTTGTGTCGTTAACGGCAGTCCGTTTCTTCCTTGCGGGGAATTTGTGAGTGGGTGAGGATGTCCCCTGGATAGGTTACCGGTCTTTCGCAGGGTAAGTCTAGTGGTGGGGCTGCCACCTTGATGCCTCTAGACTGGCATGCTTTTCTGTTGGGGTGTGCTCTCCTAGCTGATGGAGTCCAGTTTTAAGGTTTATTAAAATGATTTCGTTCAGATCGGTGGCAGACAAACACAGTGACTGTAAGCGACACCAATACTATGTGCTCTTTCTGTATATTCAACGTGAGAGACGGGGGCTGCCTTTCATGTGGCCCCCGTCCATCAACCTGTCTAGATTACGTCCGCAGTAGCGTATCTCTGCAGGTGACCAAGGCAAGCAAAACGCGCACATTAAGATGGTAGCCCTGTGTGGGGAGTAATTATATTGCGCAGAAGTCAGAACACGTCTCGAAAGACGCGCACTGCAGGCGTTGCATTCGTGGAATATACTTCCCTGAGGACTGTATGGTAGTTGCACTTCAGGCAAGGTGGCGTGAATTAATAAGCCATTCTCGACTGCTGCATAGTTTACCTGTCGTTACATGTAAGACATATATCATAAACCTGATTTTGAACTGTTATTTGTACGATGGAGCCGGATTTTCTAGGTCACTTGCAACTTATGCAATTCCGGATTCTTCATTTGTAGATGTAGTTACATTACAGGCTACTGTTTGCCCTAGGCAGTGACAGATTCCGCCATTCCGTTCGAATCCTGAAAATAACTTCTTTCTAGTAGAATTAGTTGAACTGAGTTCTTTTTCTCAGTGTTCCTTGTATTTCCGGCCACCCGAGCTCTCGTTTCGTTGAGTAGTCACTAATGTTGTTAGAAGCAAATTGTGTTGTTCTGGTAATTTATGTCTCCTTCCTCGAACGACATCTGTTACCAGTAGCGTTGATAGAGGGTTGGGTCTTCTGTCAGAAGAACGGTACCCAGTCCCAGAAATTCACTACAAATTTTAGTATTCTGTACGTTTTGGGCCCCCAACCCGTGGCCCACAGGACCCTCGCACTGCGGGTTCTGTGGGGCTTTGTCCACCGTGTGTTACTTAAGGTCGAATGGCAGACTGTCGTTTCTTTATTAGGGACGAAAGAGGTTTCTGTGTCTGATTGGAGAAACATTTTCCCAAAACTTTGTTGCAAGCACTGAGGAAAATCACGAACCTTTTTAGACACGGTCACTGATCGCTTGTCAACATTGGAACCTGTAAGTCTCGAACTGCTGACCACTACACCGCTGCGTCCACTCTCATTTGTCTCAGGTGGGGG
Organism: Coptotermes formosanus; assembly: GCA_013340265.1. NCBI lineage: Eukaryota > Metazoa > Arthropoda > Insecta > Blattodea > Rhinotermitidae > Coptotermes > Coptotermes formosanus. The sequence goes on from BLKM01001594.1 coordinate 4,834, forward strand.
CCTTTTTCACTTTCCTGTATTGCCTCAGTTTTGTCCGACGTAGACGGTGAAAGTTCAGCAGTTTGAAACGATTTAAAATTTTAAACCACGTTCCATTTTACCGTGGATGTATTCGTATCCACACGTTGATACCACTTGTTGCGTCATTTCATGTCTTCCGAGCGGTGTTCCTTTCCTCTGAACAGTGACAGATCCATTTCCATTAATTACAGCCCAATGTGACGTGTGGAAGCCGATAAAATCAGAAATGTACCGTTTTCCGAAGAGACGCAACAGGCCACATGCTCATCACAATTGCTCAATTAGTTCAACCCTATCACGCAGTGATGCGTGTACAAACCCAGTTACCTAACTGCATGTACTATCGTAGGTAATACAAGCAGCGTCCGAACCAACGAAGCCTTGAGCTTCTTGTACTCTAGAGTGTGATAACAAATTTTGTGTACGATTCTTTTTGTCTCACGTATTTAGCTGCTGTTGCTGTTGGTCCTCTGATAGAGTCCTGCCGCTTCTGTAATTAACCATGGAAGTTGAAACGACGTAATCAAATCAGTACCTTTAAGTACGAACTTTAAGGCTGAAATCAGGAAATGTAATACAGGGCTAAATCTTGAGCGATTTTAAAATGTGGGATAGGATTTATTCCTTTCTGATAAGAAATTTTCTCAGTGACACAGTGCGTGGGTTGGGCAAGCACATTGTCAAGGCGGACAGGCTAACTTTCAGTGCTCCCACGCTTTGTTCACACTTCTTTGCCTAGACTCTGTAGACCATATGTGTGGTTTTTATTGACAGTTTGTCTGTGTGGGACAAACACATGATACAGGATTTCATTCAGTATAAAAAACCATGTCCATTCAATGTCTTTAACATAAGGTATTCCTCTTTTTTAACATCAAATGCCACCCGAATCTTTGAGTTCTGTTAATCTTTCGCTGACAAACAGAACAAGCTTGACCATGTCGGTTTGCTTGCCACTAATGCCAAGTTTCAGACCCAACTTGAGGCACGGGTGCTGTTTTTTTTAAGTATGCCTCTTAAAAATGCCCGCTGTCTCTGCATGCCTTGCTTTACTATGCATTACTTTTAATTAACAATGCGCTGTTTTGAAATTGACACTAAGGGTCTGTATTTTGTCACTGTTTAACAGGAACTGTGCTAATGTGGCGTTTTGCGAATTTAATGTTATGCATCCCACTGTGTCATGTGAGACTTCCTTCAACACAAGTTTATTAACCCTTTAAAGACGAAGCATATCTGTTTTATATAAGGACTCAGTGCCTACCGCGCAGTAAACACTCTCCACTTCGGTTATAAAAACCAGTCTCTTAATGTTTTATAAGGCAAAAGTTGCTGTTTGTTCTGAGATCCGTACAAAACACATAAACGCCATGTGGGCACCACGTAGAATTTTTTAATGTTAAACCTGGCGGTACGTAAAGTTACCGCTAGGCTTTAAAAGGTTAATATTAACGCCAGTCATATTAATAAGGCAGCATGCTTCAACCAATGCAGACCATCTTCACACCATCCAATACCGTAAAAAGTGGAAATATTGCAATCACATTAACACATTTTTAACATAGATTTTAATGCGGTTGTAATATTTCCACTTTGTATGATACTGGATGGCGTAAAGATGGTCGTCATTGGTTGATACATGTTGCCGTGTTAATATAACTAATTGACTTCCATATTAATGTAGTCGTATGACGGTAAACCCGTGCTTCTTTTTAGTAATATCTTGCAGCCCATCCGGACATTTTATGATCTCACCTGTTATTAGTATAATAAATAGAACTATTCCTTATCATCGTGTTGATACTTCTCTTATATTTTATTTATTTATTTATTTGGAGACACATTGGCGCCATTATAAGTACGGCTTGGAACTTCACAGCAAATTTAACACATCCAGACTTCTCGACGTTAAACGTCAGTAAACGATAAAGTATAATGAAGTGTTGTGTGGTTCCAGCACTGGATCATGTTCTGTGTGAGTGTGCCTGCTAAAGTGATAGACGCGAACCTTTATTTGTAATTGTTCTCAGTCGCTCCAATTTAATGTCGGATGTGTTCAGTGAATTCTGTATTTTTTCTGAATAGTATAACTACTTTTCGCGAGTGCTGACTGCGTGCCAGTTGCCAGTTGCAACCCGACAGGCATTGATAGCCGAATATGGGGGAGGCTAGAGTGTTAATGGGTTCAAGTTCATTAAACGGTGGCAGGTTGTCGGTTGAACGTCCAGCCGGCGGTTGGCGCCAGGCGGGAAGAAGCAGCAGCGGTCACTAGCTCTTTGTGGTCCAGTTCCTCTTCCGCCTTCCTCGTCTTTCACACATTTCTGCCTCCCGTCTGTGATGGCCTTATATTTCTTTCTCTTTTATGTCACAAACACGAATAGAGGAACCAATTCCCTGATGAAGCACCTTCTTCTAAGCAGTTACAAGTGTTTCAATACGTACTTTTTTGAGTGCTTTGATGCTGAAGATGGAAGGCACTGCGATTTGTCGAAACATGGAGATTTTATAGCATAATTTTTAAAATCAAACATGAATTATATATAGCCTCACGGTCAGCCCCCTCCCCCCAAGGAAAAGTCTGGGTGCGCACCTGAATCTAAGTAATATTTAACAGTACGGTTAAACTGTAGGCTGATAAACTGCAGTCATATCTTCGTGTAGGTTTCTATATTTTCCGCCAGGCTGACCCATAGGTTTCCTGTGAACGCTAAAAGAACTGTTGTAGCAAATACAGTCAAACCCCGTAGGTGTATCCAGTTGGGCGCTGTTGCTGCGTGACGACAGACGCACACGGGGCTTGCTCGGGGACACAAAAATATTCAGTTTGCTGTTTTTTTGCGTTCGTCTATACAAAGTATCATTGTGTTAAAATTACAGCTTTCTGAAGTTTTAAAAGTAGTAGGGTTTGCAAATTGTGTATTTAAGGATATGGGGCGAGAGCGTCATTTATCAGTTCTGTGTCTCAAGCGGCCTCAGTAGTCACTTTCCCCCCCGGATGATGGTCATCAGAATTTTATGACGTTCGGTCCTTCCCAAGCTGGTCGCCCGGGTAACCGTACTGTAGAAGGTGGGCGGGCAAGCTGTAAACCCGCTCTCCGACAATTCGGAGCCTGCCGTGTGATTTAGTGGTAAAATAAATAAAAGAAACATTGAATGCGTATGAAGTCAACGGGCTATCAACACCCGTTTCCCTTGTAATAAAGACAACTTTCCTGTGCGTTCGCCTTGCAGTGTCCTACTTTGTTACTTCCAGGAACGAATATGGTTTTTTTGTAGTCTTGAATTTAAAGCAGGGATCCCTGTTTTTGGAAACTATCTTGAACATATGAAGTTGAACTTACCGGGCGGATTATCAGAGCGGTGACACTTTGCATTCGGGATTTATACAGTTCGAATCTCGACCTGTCACTGACATCCTGAAGTGGTTGGTGTTGGAACTGCGACGCTGTGAGTACGCTTTGTAACTTGTTCTGTTTAGATATATCGCTGTCTTCTAGAAAGGTACTAATACTGTATTTAGCATTACATTTTTGTTTACGTTATTTCTTGAAGCATATTTATTTCCAAGCTCCGTCATTCTCTGTCTTTTAGTGAAGTGAAGAGGAGCAGACATAGAGGCAGATGGCACTAAAAATTAAGGTGGCACTGTGCCTCGCCTTCGGCACGTCTTCAGATGGGCCCTACGGAATATTTATTGAACAAATTGTGGTCATTCAGGTAGACAAGAAGCTCGCTGTTGTTATAGAATCAAAATCAAAAGGTAACCTGTGCCGTCACGTATCGTGTTCACTGGAACTCCCATCTTCAATCAAATCCTGTAAGATCCATTTGATATTATGCCACTATCTACTACTTTGTCTAGCAAGTTATTCTTTGCGTGAGATTATGGAGCTCATATCCATCATATCCAGCCTGCCGCGGCCTCAAAACTGCCTTCATCGTAAGAATGAGAGTTTCTAGCGGTAATTTACGTACGACCAGGTTTAACATTAAAAAATTCTACGTGGTGCCCACATTGCGTTTATGTGTTTTGTACGGATCTCAGAACAAACAGCAACTTTTGCCTTATAAAACATTAAGAGACTGGTTTTTATAACCGAAGTGGAGAGTGTTTACAGCGCAGTACGCACTGAGTCCTTATATAAAACAGATACGCCTCGTCGTTAAAGGGTTAAAGGGTGCAGTCAGCGACCACCCAGAGTCTCAGACGCCGCTGTCTGAAACTTCGAGGAACGGGGCTATCTCAGTCGGTATACTGTCTGTGCTACCGAGGAATCGGCTGCCCCTTCCCGGTATGAGAAAAGAGATTTTTCTTCTTTTATACTTTGTACACCGTGCATATTATTAATTTCTAATGTAAACCAACAAATGCACAAATCTTCAAATCACTGTATTAAAACACCCCTACAAATGTTTCGGTATGCGAGTTACCATCAGCAGGGTGTTACATCAAATGTTTTAAGCACTGGTCACGTGTAAACACTACATGGTTCTACATTAAAAGATACTGTCATGTCAAAATCGAAACAATCCACTGTGCCTCTGGTTGCTAGAGAAAAAATTATTTGACTTACACAGTGCTACGCATATACAAGTTGTTTATAAAACGTTACGTTAAAGTATTAGCCTTAGAAACTTTACAGCGATTTATTAAATAGTGTGGCTGCGTATACAGTCGGGTTGATCCTTTGGGGATCGCGTTCTCTACATTGGTAACTGATTTGGTCAGCACGGTGTGGTGTGCTGTACGGTAGTCAGTAGATTTTTCTTGTCTCCAAATTTCGCAGACCGTCTCTGGAGCCCACCCGGCATCCCGTACAGGGGGTGCTTTTTCTGCGGAGGTAAATCGGCCGGGGCGTAAATCTGATAAGCTGAGTAGTGTCGAGTTTAAGAATGAGTGAAACTACTCACGGAATATCTTCATGACGTGGTGCCTAGCTAGGAACGGGGACTTTTTCGAAGTCTGAGCCCTACGAAACGTAATTTTGTCGAGGAATGAGGTGAGAAAGGCGAAGAGATCAGCGTATGCATATACCGGCGCAGCTGCTGAATGCAAAACGAACCTGACAATCAGTTACACGGCTGTGCCCAGTGCCCATGCAAACCTGGTCTTCGAGCTGTCAGGTGGACAGATGGGGTTGTGACAGACTTTCGCTGTCGTGTTGTGTTTTGTTTTATCGTCTGTGGGATACAGCAAATGTCCTCACTGTATTGTCGCTGTATGAAAGTGAATTCTCATGTCAGTTGAGAAAGTTGTTGAAACCGCCACCACCCCCCTGGGGCGCCCCCCGCCCCCCCGACTAATGTTGGCACCGGTCCCGTGCGTAGGTGGTCTCGTACTGGTTCGTTCAGTTTGTTGGCAGAAATTCGACGAAAAAATCCCTGTAGAATTTAATACATTCGAACTGAGTTATAACGTCAGGAAGGGACTGGATAGTTTGTGTCGTTATAAACGAGTGTTGTTATAACCGAGGAGTATAATGTTATGGTTAACAGTGGGGAATTAATTGGTACGACAGAATATTTGACGCTATAGACGAGGTGGCGTATAAACCGATGTCGTTATAACCGGGTTCAACTGTACTTGCAGTATGCATAATGTGCCCTATTCATCGTGAATAATCCTAGTACGCCTTCTCCTGATTGACGTTGTCAGCAGCACATTTGTATCTGCGAGATGTTGAGGCCCTTACAGTAGGAACTGATGAAAATTCTCGTCTGCTGGGACATGACACCGTCTCCATTAGAGGCGCCAATTTTTTCGGATCGGCTTGTTGTCTTCATTGTCAGTGTATTCCAGCAGTAGTACGTTGCAAAGTCCGGGTCACTTTAGGGGAATGGCTTGGATTGACAGCTGTATTGCCGTCTACCCTTAAGACGGATGCAGCAAGCTGTCCCGGGACTTTATCTGTTTACCAAAATGTTCAGATTCGTACCTGCATTAAATGAACAAACTGAAAATCAAAATCTGTGTACAAAGACGAACCATAAGACACGCGTGTCATAAGTTTGTAGTCCACCAGGGGGTGCACGTGTTTAGCTGAGTACCCAAAACTTTTGCGTGTATGCGATGACACGCGGTGTTTCGAGGCCCATTCCGTTTCCCGCTGTCACTTCAGCCACAGATCAAACGAAATTATGCAGCGTCAAACAAGACTACGAAGCAAATGAAAGAGGGGAGGCGTCGTGCCGGTTCACCCACACGTGGCTGTTGCAAAGACTGTCCGTCCCATTCAGGCACTCTGCAAAAAACGGCCCTTCATATCGCGTGAATGCGCCCACCAGTAACCTTGCAAGTCACGCGCACTTCTTTTATTTGTGCAAAGATGTCCAGTTAGGAAACATGAGAATGGATGGGATGATGATATTAGGATTGATTTAGTGAGAAACAGAGGTCAGTGCTTCTGATGACGCCAGTGCACAACAGTAAATTTCTTGTTAAGGTGAGTAAATTATCGGCTACTTAAGAAAAGCCGTTAAAGTGCAGTAATTGTTTGTTTGTTTGTCGGAAGAGCAGTGTTCTTTTTCTTCCTTCCTTTCTTTCTTTCTTTCTTCCTTTCTTCCTTCCTTCCTTCCTTTCTTCCTTCCTTCCTTTCTTCCTTCCTTCCTTCCTTTCTTTCCCTCTTCCTTCCTTTCCTTTCTTCCTTCCTTCCTTTCTTCCTTTCTTTCTTTCTTTCCTTCTTTCTTTCTTTCTTTCTTTCCTTCTTTCTTTCTTTCCTTCTTTCTTTCCTTCCTTTCTTCCTTTCTTCCTTCCTTCCTTCCTTCCTTCCTTCCTTTCTTTCTTTCTTTCTTTCTTTCTTTCTTTCTTTCTTTCTTTCTAACGACGCGGGATCGTACATATTGGTGTCGAATGAGAAATGGTAGAATGGTCAGGATGTACAGGAAGTGGAGTAAGAAACTGCTGCAGTCCCTTTCAATTCGTTGTCCAGGCATCCGCATATGGAGGGCTCAGTGAAGTCCTTCTGTGTAGCTATGCGAAGTCATACAAATGTGCTCTGAATCACTCTTGTCCTCATTTTTTGTATGCGAATGTTACCGTTGTCATGACAACGGAGCCCGTTGCACCTGTTAGGATAAGCTCATCAAAGTAAACAGGAATATGTGGGAAACAGGGGCTGTCTGAATTAATGCGTCAACCTTGAAGAATACTTTCTGCGGTCTATTGACTTCGGTATTGTGGTCCAAAGGTTTGCTGCGCTATATTTTCTTGCTACTTTTGTGCAAAAAGCCTCTTTTATAAAGTTTTGTAAAAGATTCTTTTGTGTATGTGTAAAATCTTCCTGCAGGAAATTTTCTACGATAATGACGTCGTTTCAGTATGGTTAGAAGCAGAGTGTACTAAGTCCCAAATGCCACGATCTTTTCTTGTAGCAATAACACTGTTTTGTAGTTTTTAGACAAGTGCTAGGTCATCAGCTATGTATAATCAGGTGGTATTTTTGGGAAACAATACCATGTTCTTCACGAACTGTTTGACGTAGCAGATGAGGATACTGGCGGTTCTTCGAAACGCCAGTAATTGTTTACCCAACGACACACAGTAATATTCTAGAAGAATTAAACATTCAGCAGTGTCGGTATGGGAACCTAAAATCTTGTACGAAGTCTGTTCTTGAAGCCTTCGCTCTTCTGGGATTTTGCGCGGCATAGGTGGGTAGTTGGGAACCGACGTTTCGGGACCCGGACGTCGGTCGCATGTTCAAGAGTCAAGCAGCACTTCTTGGACGTATCTACCTACCCACGCTGCGTAACATCCCAGAAGAGGGTCGGACTCGACCACACCACGGCGCAAACTAGAAATCTCGGGATTTTATTGTTCATTGGATAGTGAAGTACAGCAAGAGCCGTCGGACTTGGTGACACGGTACAGGGACAATTCCTGTGCCGGTTTGTGTGATGTGTGCCTTGCTTTGATGTACAGATTGCGCTATATGACATTTTTATTTTAATGTGCTGTGAACAAAAGACAGGCTGTTATTTCGACAAGGGTAGAAAGTTTCTTTGGCGTTCACAAGACGAGAGCTAACAACAGACCCTACTCGCTGGCTCTTTTATGATGGCGATTTCTGCAGTTAAGCGTACAGATTTTCGAAGGTCTTTATGATAAATGACATCCTGGGTAAAGCTGATGAGTAAGACGTGTGGGCCAGTGCTTTTCTCATCGGGAGTGCGACGTGAAGCGTAAGCGAGTATACATAGCTTTAACCATTTAAAGCCTAGCGGTAACTTTACGTACCACCAGGTTTAACATTAAAAAATTCTACGTGGTGCCCACATTGCGTTTATGTGTTTTGTACGGATCTCAGAACAAACAGCAACTTTTGCCTTGTAAAACATTAAGAGACTGGTTTTTATAACCGACGTGGAGAGTGTTTACAGCGCGGTACGCACTGAGTCCTTATATAAAACAGATACACTTCGTCTTTAAAGGGTTAAATGGTCTCAGACCTGCGCCAGTGACTCGTTTAGGGGCCGGGATAGCGTAGTCGGTATAGCGCCTCGCTACGGGCTGGACGGTTCGGGCTTTGAAACCCTGTGACAGCAAGAGATTTTCTCTTCTCCGCACCCACCCAGACTGGCTCTGGCCCTCCCTCTCCCCCCAGGCACCTGTTCAGTGGCTTAGAGGGCCCTTCCCCAGGGGTTGTAAAGCGTCCGGGGCGAGACGTTGACCACCCACCATCCATCTAGCGCCGAGGTTAAGAATGAGTGGAGCTGTGCCTCTGCTCTGCCTCTACCTGCAGTAGATGTTACGGGAAGACCTTTACCTTTCAGTGAGCCCTTTGACGAGATTCAAAACGAAAAAAGCAATTAGCTTGTCTAGTCTTAAGTAATTTTATACAGGATAATTTTGCGTTTGTGTGAAAGCTCGGCGCTATAAAGGCGCATTTGGGGCATTGCTGTGGGGCTGCGTGCGTTCTGAATTTCTTTATTAGATGGGGGTGTTAGTTTAACTCTCTGACTGTTTTATTGCTTAGGGACAGGGGACGTCTACTTGCAGAATTGAACGCTGGGTAGCCTCCGAACACTTCAGGACATTCAGTGCATAGCGCGTAAGTTCATAGTGGCAGTTGTCACTGTTGGTGGCTGCATTTACTCAGTTTAAAATGTCCACCATCAAGCTAATGGAATGTGGACGTTATTCTGCTGTGTTCACACCCATTTATGCTACGTACTAAGTATTTTAGCGGATACCACTGGCCAAGCGGTCTAAGGCGTAGGTCTGCGGCCGAGCGCTTGCTGGGATTGCGGGTTCGAATCCCACTGGGGGCATGGATGTTTGTCTCTTTTGAGTGTTTGTGTTGTCAGGTAGTGGTCTCTGCGACGGGCCGATTCCTCGTCTGGAGGAGTCCTACTGACTGTGGTGTGTGTCTGAGTGTAATCAAGTGAAAATAAACAACCTCTACACCTGCTGTGAGTAGGTAGAAGAGGTAAGGACTGCGAAACGAAACGAAGTGTGTTATATGCGAGGGGTTTTTAGTAAAGGACCCTCAGATACAGCATGTCTAATGAAGTACGCGGTAAGTAGCGACAGAAGCACATACTGTTTGTGTTTTATTATGCGGACCAATTTGCAAGAATAATTAATATGAAATGGTAGAGGACATGGAAGATTATACAACACCTGAAACGCAGGACCAAAATTCAAAAGAAAATTATAGCTACATTTTAAAATTACGAACTTCTTCGTGGATCACCTCCATCCACTGCCGAGGTTACGACTGAGTGGAGCCATACCTCCCACTCCGCCGTGTGCCTTCATGACTTGCGCAAGTACAGTTTTTCCTTTACGTTCGGGGATCAAGGATTTAATGTGTCGCAGCGAAGTGATTTTTCTGATCCTGCAATTACTTTGGAACACCCTGTGTCTGTATAGCTCTTTATCAGCAATTTGAAGCACTTTCTCCAAGTGGCATCCATTAGTAAAACATGACATTTACCACTTGCAAGAGATTATCCTCAAGTAAGGGCGGAGGTATGACGTTAAGCTATTTCAATTGTGTGTCTTTTGTTGGCTGCACTGCACCAAGACAGTGGTGTTACGTAAGTTGTAACACCACTGTACGGCTACTTTAGGTTACCCTACAGTGTGGAATCTCCCAGCAAGGTGAACGGTGGGTGGACAGCAAGCCGTCAGTACATCCTCAGTTCTAGACTCGGCATTGAACATGCACAGGCTTAACGTATCATACCGTCCTTAGAGAACGCGATGGACTGTGGTACAGGATGGAGGATCGTATTAAAAGGGGCTTAGAGAAGCAGAATATGAATATGTGAACCAGTTGAGGACAGGCCACTTTGGTGGGCTCTGGTGATAGCTAGGGTTCATTTTACATCTTCTGTTCTTTTATGAGTTATGTAATTGGTTAGATAGGGTTTCTTTTGCTGTGTGGAACTGGGAAGTTCATAAACGTCAAAGAAAGTGTACGTTTGGGAAATGTTTTCATCCGGCTCAGTTACTATTTCGTGAATTCGTCCTGTTGTCAGTGCGCGCTGCTTATGTGTGCCCAGTAAAATTAGTGGACCTGTGATCCAATTTCGCAATAAAATTCTACAAATACGCAGTGTAACCTGCCTTTTACAGTATTCCTTAAGATATTATCAGCAAGCTTAGGGCACCTGTGTCCCAAGGAATATACGCTTTGTACTTTTTCTTCCATGGCGCAACAGCCCCCCCCCCCCCCCCAGTGGGCCAGTGCCTCAGTATGGAGGCTTCACGGTCTCCCCACCACACTCAGCAGGACTCCTCTGGACAAGTAATCGGCCCGACGCAGAGACCTTTACCTGACAACACACAACACTCACAAGAGACAGGCATCCATGCCCCCGGGGGGATTCGAACCCGCAATCCCAGCAAGCGAACGGCCGCAAGACCACGCTTTAGACCGCGCGGCCACTGGGATCGGTACGCATTTTGTAGCTTCCGGAAAATTGAAGATTCAGAGATTGTTATGCTGTTCAGGTGTACTTCTTTCGCCTTTCAAAAGAAAAACTCGTCAGTTTTTGTTCTCAGGAAAAATGAAGTAAAAAAAAAAAGGCAAAATCAGTCCCATTACAGGCCTGGACAGGCCCTGTGGGTTCCAGGAGGTTGAGGCTCCCAGATTTCTAGACAATCGGCACATGAAGGTGGTAAGGTTGTCAGCCCTACGCACCGGCCGCGTTTACCCCCCAGGAAATGTTCCTGGTACTCATTTCTGTTAGAGGCTGAGTCGACCCCAGGGCCATTGTGCGACCGACAGGATTATGCCAATGAAAAAATCCACTGACACCATCGGGAATCGAGCCCGCGACCTGCCGGTTTGTAGCGCAGTGCCTCAACCAACTGCGCCACCGCGGCCCCAGGAAAAATGAAGTGCCTATATTAATGTCGTCTTCAGCATGTAAAGGGTTTGCCCTGGCTTTGGAATTACTCTGCCACCAAGTAAGGAACAGAATGGTCGTATTGATACGCAGTGCATTTAAATGCCTGTTTTAACCCTGTAACGCGTAGTCGTTACTGTACGTACCACCAGGTTTAACATCAAATTTTTAATTAATTTTTTTTCCACGGGATGGATTTATGTGTTCCGTACGGTTCTTCGAGTAAAAACAGTTATTTCCATATACAGCACTGACCAATTGATTTTTCTGATGGAAGCACTCTGTGTTATCTGTGAGTTTCGAATTGAATACTTGCACAGTGTCAGGCTGTTTCAGTCTTCAAAGTGTTAATGAACCCAGTGTCTCAGACGTGCTGACTTGCGCAGTGGAGGAAAACGAATCCAGTTCAGTGTTTAACCCTTTAAAGACGAAGCATATCTGTTTTATATGAGGACTCAGTGCGTACCGCGCTGTAAACACTCTCCACTTCGGTTATAAAAACCACTCTCTTAATGTTTTATAAGGCAAAAGTTGCTGTTTGTTCTGAGATCC
>BLKM01001600.1:0-12873 GCA_013340265.1 Coptotermes formosanus
GTTCATAAGGACTCAGTGCGTACCGCGCTGTAAACACTCTCCACTTCGGTTATAAAAACCGGTCTCTTAATGTTTTATAAGGCAAAAGTTGCTGTTTGTTCTGAGATCCGTACAAAACACATAAACGCAATGTGGGCACCACGTGGAATTTTTTAATGTTAAACCTAGTGGTACGTAAAGTTACCGCTGGGCTTTAAAAGGTTAATTAAGGTATGGTGACGCCCAATTACTTGCGATAACCAAAGGGTGGGGACCTGAACCGTCCTAAATCTGGGTAACAATTCCTGTTAATAACCGAGGACTGAGCACCGATCGTCCATTTACTAGCAGCAATCAATACAGCAAATATTCGACACGACACAATTGGAAGCAAAAGCAAGGCATTACAGTATGACGTGCATTTGCTTCTCAGCTTGGTGTGACAGACGTGTTCACCCGCCGAGCAAATCTGACTGGGATCTCAGAGGAGCACTTGTACGTGTCACATGTGGTCCAGAAGGCAGAGATCGAAGTGGATGAAGAAGGAGCAACGGCCGCCGCAGCTACAGGTACTGTTGTCTGTCGTATCTAGAACTGCCACACGAGCGTTACCAGGGGAAATCTCTTCTAAAGGCACGCCTGACAACAGCATCCGTTACAATTTACAGAATGGCGCAGGGGGGTTAAACCAATTACATTCTGTTTAGCCTCTAACTTTTATAGAAAATGTTACATATTACATGCTAGTTTCATTAGGATTAACAAAGCGTCACTACCCAAAATTAATTTGCTGAACCAAGTATCGTTACTAATGTCATATAAATTGCCACTTAAATTCTCCATTTGGAAGCAACTTCCTTTCCTGTTTCTGTATTGCCCAAACTTTAACAGAGGCATCCCGTTTTGCGGATGATTGATGATTGAGGGATTGAGGATTGAGGGATGAATGATTGATGGCCGTTGCATTTCGTAGCTTTAGCTTTTTCTTAAAGACAATCGTGGTAACTTCAGTGAAACCCATGGGACACTCTACAGTGTCATTTATGTTCCTGATCAGCTGTGTCATTAGCTTGAGATCACCTCCTCCGAACAATTTGAGTACATCCCCAGGTACTTTATCATCCCCTGTGGCCTTCTTGTCCCTCGTCTTCTTAATAGCTTTTTCCACGTCACTGTACAAGATGTAAGTAAGGGCATTCCTCGTCTCCATCTACTTCCTCTTTAGGTTATACTTCTAGGTTTTCTGGTCGATCAGGTTTGTTGTAGACCTTTGTAATATAATTCTCCCAAATTTTCAGTACTTGCCTCCGATCTACTATCATCTGTCCTTCAGAGTCCTTGACGTCAATGTTTTGGATCCCACAGTTTTCTTCCAAACCTAGTTCCTTTGCCTTTGTGCACACAAAATCATAACCTCCCATTCTTTGAAACTCCATGATGTCGTCACATATGCTCTCAAGATACTGCTCCTTTAAATTCGTTCCTCAGTTTTCTGTAGTTCTTCCTTCCTTCCTTCCTTCCTTCCTTCCTTCCTTCCTTCTTCGTTGTTGACATTTTTCCACTCCTTCGTTCATCCATTTTACTTATTATTTCCTGCGTTATCCATGGATTTCTTGCTCTCCTCTCCACTTTCCCAACAGAATCACCCACAGGGTCTAATATACATTTTTTGATATTATTCCACTGCACTTCCACATTCCCACTTTCACATTCGTTTGCACTGAGCTTTCTTCTAGAGTGCCCTACACTTTCTGTCGTTGACCACATAACTCCTCCAAATTCCACCTTGGGTTCCCCTTTGGAACCTTATGGTTTTCGTCTACCTACTGCAGATCTTTACAACCAGTAAGTTGTGGTCAGAGTCAATATCTGCTCCAGGCAGTGTCTGCACATCCTTCATACACTTTCTGAATTGATGCTTCACAAGGATGTGTTCCAAATGATGTCGATTTCGGTATCCTGGTACTTTCCAGGTGTGCAGTCTTCTCTCCTCTTAAACCATGTGCTGATGATAACAAGTCCCTTTCTTTAAAAGCATCGACAGGCGTTTGAGCTCTGATTTCTGCTTCCCGGTATCTGTGGTCAAACAATGTTTCGATATAATTTATCTTCAAACACACTGTTGCAGTCCCTCGCTATGATGGTGTTTGTATCACCTTTTCCATCCTCTTCGAGAATTTCTTCGTCTATATCGTAAAAATCTTCTACTTCTTCGTCTTTATACTCCGACTTTGGTATGTACACTTCCATTATATAAATATTACCAGTTCTGCCTTTAACTGAAAAGCAGTGATTCTGCCGTTAAACACAATCTTCTCAACAACACTTCTTACTACGTTTTCATGCACCACAACTGCTACCCATCTTTCAGCACTTTCACCTCCGGAATAAAACACAGCATAATCACCTCTTCTTATTTCACCTTGTTCCTTCCGCCACACTTCATTGACATCTAAAACAGAAACTGCGTTCTTCTGCAAACCCTTTTTTCTTGCCTCCACGATCAAGGTCCTTACATTCTATTTTCCATTCGTGTAGCTGTGATGTTCCTTCTGCTTCTTTTTTAGTCCCGGCTTGCTGTAAATCGCATACATTCGCATACGGATATTTATATGTGTGTATAGTATCATTCTATAAACCGTATGCAGCACACGCACACTCACAAGTACAATGCAGTGTATTCGCGACGTAGTTATTGCGTTTGAATCTCAATCCACCACCATCATCTTGTTATATTCTCATTTCAGCCGCATTTAAATATGTCCAGTGTGTAATACATTTCAAATAAAGATTTCAAATCTATAGAAGGATTTTATCTTTGGGGAAGCAGTGGGAGGAAAATTCATCTTCCTACAAAACTTACATTTATTCTGACATAAGGTAGGCCCTGTATTTCGAGTATTTCAGCAGAAATAAAACGTAACCATCTGAATCCTTATGCAGCAGTTATAGTTGCCATCCTTACTGCCGTGGGTCCAGAACCTCCGCGTCCACTGATCTTCCGGGCGGACCATCCGTTCCTCGCATTCATCGTGGACGACTTCAACAAAGTACCTCTATTCGTTTCCAGAGTGACAGATCCTGCGGCTTCGTAACTTTTAGCTGATTACTGTACACGATTACCAATATATAATTCAGGTGGAGGCGAAAACAGATATTGTTCATTTATTACGAGATTGTGAAATGCACCTGCATTAAAATAATCCATAATTTGGTTTAATATGTGAAACATATTACTTATTTTAAAGCGGCCTTTTGTCTTGGCGTCCCTCAAGTCATGCCCATGGAAATATGTTCTATTCTGCCCTCTGTCGTTCCTTACTTCATAGCGTAGTTCTATGTTATGCAGTGATCTGCCGTTCACAACATACGTAACTTCTGCTATGTTATACAAATAAATAAAACAGTGTAAGGGTGCCATCCTGACGTAAAATATGTAACATCGACGCATTCCGTGGCACTCCAAATATCCTCAAGAATTACACTACAGTAATCACGGTAACGCCAATCCCGGTGGCCTTGCCGTCTAAGGCGCAGGTGTGCAGCCGCTTGATTGCTGGCACCGCGGGTTCGAATCCCCCTAAGGGCATGAATGTTCGCCTCGTGGGTTTGTAGTGTGTTGTGTAGGTAGCGGCCTCTGCGACAAGCTGTTCACACTTTCAGAGGATTCCTGTACACTTTCTGTCTAATTTGTGTTATCTAGAAACCTGAAAAAGGAGGTGGTCTATGCCCGATTTGGGTTGTCGCGTCACAGGAAAAAGAAAATTACACTAAAGTCTTCTTACGAGTAGGTTGGCCTGTCTTTACTGGACCTATACACGCTCTCCAGCGGTGATATGCCTCTTTTTTTCGAAAGCAAGAAATAACAAGCTCTTCTCCACAAAGGATGTTCGTGAAATTGCCACAGGCATTGAATATATGAAAATTAAAACATTTCTTATAATTCAAAATTCTTATCAAATTTTACTCTATGCATTTCAAAAACATGCAAAGTGTTAATTATAGGTACTGGCCGGCATAAGCTGGACCTTCCGGAAAGAAATATGGTTAAGGCTGGAATGTCCTTTTGCACTTAACACACAATTCAGTAAATTAAAATAAAAATAAAACCAAGAGGAAACATAAAGCTCAATATAAATGACCAGAATTAAAAAGTAATAAATTATCAAGGACTGATGTAAGGAGTGCCACTAAACGCGTTTCTTTACCTGCAGCCGTAATTCTACGACCTCTTCTTGCGCTACTTTCAACGCCTCCAGTTCCGCTTGTGTTTCGTGCGGATCATCCATTCCTGACACTGATCGTGGACGACTTCAACCAACTGCCGATTTTCGCTTGCAGAGTGACCGATCCTACGGTTTCGTAATACGGAAACGTCTATTGCACAAAAATAAGCCTATGTCTGCAGTTGAAAACAATAAACGTTTCCATTAATAAAACACTGTGAAGTATAACAGTGTTTTGACTGCTTAATTCCGCTTAAAAACACTTCGAGTATAATAAAGTAACGCTAATCGTAGCAACAGAAAGGCGTTGCCCTTAATTCCGAAAATACTTCAGTACGTTATACCCGTTTTATTGTCTTGTGACTAAACTCACGACAGGCAAATTGGCTGCCACTAACATTCATATCTTCTTGCACCATAAAATGATGCAACTGTGTCATCCAGTCTTATCGTATTATTACGGAAGTATTCGGTTCACGTTTGGCACTCATGCCTCAAAACCAAAGACAGCTCTGCCAAACATGTTGAATATAACTGTGTTTATAATTTAAACCCTACAGGGTGTTTAGTAAACATACACATGCAAAGCATATGACTGCAGACATTTATATGCCTATATAATGCCATTACTGTCATTCTATACACTGTGAGCAGTACACACACACACACACACACACACACACACACACACACTAGCACAACTCAGTATATTCGCAACCCAGTTATTGCATTTCAATCCAAATCCACCACAATCCACTTACAGTCTCATTTCAGCCACAGCTACATGTATGTGTCCAGCGTACATCACAGTTCAAAGAACGACTTAAAATCTATGGACGCATTTTATCGTAGAAGAGGTAGAGGAGGGAACTCCATCTTTATAGAGACTTACATTTATTATGACATAAAATAGGCCCTGTGTTTCGAGTATTTCAGCAGAAATATGACATAAATATCTGAATCCTTATACAGCAGTTATAATTCGCACCCGTATTGCTGCCGTGGGTCCAGAACCTCCACGTCCACTGATCTTCCGGGCGGACCATCCGTTCCTCGCAATCATCGTGGACGACTTCAACAAAGTACCACTCTTCGCTTCCAGAGTGACAGATCCTGCGGCTTCGTAACTTTCAACTGATTACTGTATACGATCACCAATATACGATTTAGGTGCAGGGGAAAACATATCTTATTGATTTATTACGAGATTGTGAGTTGCACTTGCATTAAAGATACTCCACAACTTGTTTTGATATTTCAAACACATGACTTATTTAGAGCGGTGTTTTGTCTTTCCGTTCCTCATTATATCTGCGCAGTGTCAACGAGAAGGGGGGGGGGGCGGTTGGGAGAAGCCAATACAAATTACTGGGGCCAGGCGGTCCGGAAGGGGGCCTTGGGCCCCTATTATGCTGCATATGTGGCAGCTATAAATTATATAAGCACTGTTTTACAAACACGAAAGACCACAATCGATGCCGAAGTTGCCAATCTTTCCAGTTTTCTGCGTGATTTTAAAACAAATACAGGTAGTTGGGAAGCCATCTTAAACGAATGCAAAGTAGTCGCTAAAAACTTAAGTATGCAGACTGAGTTTACGGTACTACGACAAGAAAAGGAAAATATGACGAATTGACAATAAATGAAGATCATTAAACTGAAGCCCGGAAGGAATACTCAGGTGCCATGTACTTAATGCTTTTTCGACACTGTTATTGGCAATATGACAATACGACTTCAGGCCGATAAAAGAATACATTTTTCTAGTCAGCATTTTTATGGAAATTTCACGAATTAGAGTATAAAGAAATTCTTGGACAAGCAAAAAAATTGGCAAAGTAATTATGAACGACATACAAGCGAAAATATTTGCAACGAGCTGATACATCCTAAGGCAGCATATCAATCACATCTGCAAGAATGTTTTGTTTCGCCAATAAACCTTTTGGATAAACTAAGACAAAGTTCGAAATTATTTTTTCCAAATGTAGTCGCTGGTTAAGTATCTTCTGCACCATACCAGTAACAGTGGCTCAAGCAGAAGGCTCTTTCACTTCTCTTTCTAGAATAAAAGACGAATTAGCGATAAAATTAGATTTTTCTGAAGTTACTGATTTATTTGCAAATCACAAACCCTGAAAATCCTCTCTGATATAAATATAATCTAGTAAATTTCGCGAAAATGCAACTCCTCTGAATCGATTGTTTTAAAGACGTAGCACTTAAAAACTGCATAAAGGATCGATCTTGTTCGTCACCTCAATCTTAATTTGTAAGTCACGGACCTAAAGGGTGGAAAGGAGCAAATACCTGCAAGTCACAGGTGTCCCCTAAATGTTTAAGAATTGTATTATTTCCAAATCTTTTACTTTTGTATTTTTAATCTCCCAGAATCCGGTTCGGTCACATTCTGCGCTGAGTGGTTCCCTGACCTCACATAGGATCTAGGGGATTAGTTACCCAGGGTGGCAGTAGAAACTCACCACCAAGTCCAACAATCAGAATTCTGAAATTATTAATATATTTGGCAATCATTTTGTGGTGTGTGGACTAAGAGGCCAACTGACCAATCACTGACCGTGAAACCTATTTGAATTTGTCACGGGGAGGCGCCTGAAATAACATAAGATTTTGCACGACTAGGCGAGTGGGGAGGTTAGTCAGGAGTTCGTGTGGGATCATTGAGTGATGAACAGAGGTGACTTGTTTAGCTAGTTACGGAGTTCTGAGAAGTTAGTCAGTTGGTGTGAATAATAATATGTATGCAAGATTAATTATTTTCGCAGATCATTTATTGTGATCGCTTGTTGGTTCACTTAATAAATCCTTCTCGTGGACGCTGCCAGTTATTCAAGGAATCACAAATAATTTTACCAACGACCCTGAGATTATTTCCAATCCGCCCTGGATCACCAGGCCCTTTGTTGGTAAGAGAACCATGGGGAAGTTCTTTGGAAGAAGAAGTCCTTGGAAATCCAGCGCACATCGACCGAAGATCAAAAATCCGGTACAACCGTATCTTCTGTTAGTTTTAAAATAAGATCTCATGCCAAAATTATAAAAATGTAAATATTTAACATTCTAGTGAAACACAAAACGAATTTTTATTTTTCTTGTGGTTAACTTCAAATATGTTGAATTATAAGGGGGTCGTAATTTACGAAAATTTTTTATTTGCAAGGTAGCACTTTGCGAGTATTTGCTGCAGTGTTAATTGCAATAATGTGATGTACTCTATTTGATCTTGACTTAAGATTTTTGTTTAAATTCTTTCTGCTCTTCCAGAATAAGTCTTTCTTTTCCTATTCCATGTTTCATTTTTATACCAGGCAGGGTATACTTATGTTCTTTTCACGTGAGTGCAAATATCGTGCAAAGGTTTTTTCGCCGATCTCCCTTGCTGGGAGGCTCGAAATTGTTTTTTTCGCCGATGCCCGAACCGGCCCTCGGCCGTCCTGCATGTTAACGGAAAATATATTCCTATTCGTCCTTCTCCTGTTCCTTATTCCATTTCGTTGTTAGATGTTATGCGGTGATCTACCACTCACAACATACGTAATTTCAAGTCTGTCACACAACACAATAAAATAGTGCAGGGGTGTCACCGAGACGTAAAATACGTATTACCGAAGCATTCCCTGGCACCCCAAACATCCTCGCGAATTACATTACACTAATCACTGTAACAAATTTATGTTAGTATCACAGCGCTCATACAAATATCCTGTGTGAATACACACGAATGTATAACCTTACACCGTATACCAGTACAGAAACTGCATGGTTACTGCGTATACTGAGTGGTTCATGCAACATTTCCCGGCGTTGTAGAGTGTGCTCGGATTAGGGCACGAATATAATATCAAAAGAATTACAGAATTAGTTTAATGTTTAGTAACATTGCATCATAGATTTCGAGGACTACGCCGGCGGTAGCGTAGCTACTGGTAGGTTCTCCCAGGCCGTGGAGGTCAAGAATGAGTTTCCAGAAAAAGACAGACACCATCTTCCGCCAGGCAGGCGGACGGGCATTGGGTTGGCATCCTAATCCCTCAAGAAGCAAGTGACAAGTGTTCTACCTGACGGCCGGTGTGAAGGAGACTCTCACGGTACATAGAGTATACAGCGATGCATAGCAATTCCTATTGAGTGGCTCCGACGATGTACGCGTGAAAAAGGACGGTATCTCACCAGAGGCGTTGCAGCCTCTAAGTGTGAAACCTCTCACCCTGATGATTGTAGCATACGTGCCACCGAAACATGCAGGAGTAAAGGCGGCCTCCTAAGGACTTTGGGGTCACATAGGGTAAAAACTTGTGCGTTATTGTTGGTAGTTTTGGCGAATAAGAAGTAGGGACATGGAGTGAAAGACATTATAGTATATTTGGTATGGGGGACAGGGGTGGGAGAGGTAACTTTGAAGTTCCCTCTCTGAAGGTTGCCAGGCAGTACCCTTTCGCCCTTCTCGTATAAAGTATGCTGGAGGCAAGGCAGAGCTTTGGGAATTGATGAAGTTCAGGTGTTGAGAAGTGGACAGTTTGATATTATGCTGCTAGTAGGCGCAGCTCGTCTGAATAATATACGAACGTTTAGTTGTTACGTTGCATAAGACGTGTCATGTATCTAACATGAAGATAATTCGGATCATGACGCTCACAAAAATTATCTTTGTCAATTCTGAGAAGAAATTTAAATGCTCTGGTCGAAATATCGAACTACAATTCAGACTGCGTGTATGATCAGCACTACCCACACACCCTTTCCTCTTCCTGGACTTTCTGTCTGACATAAATTCACAACTGGTATGAATAACTGATGTCAGAAGCCATGGAGAGTTCTTGAAACAGAGAGTTGTTCACATATTGTTAGTTATATAGTTTACAAACCACATATATTCTTAAGCTGATACGGATTTAGCATCAGTGCAGGGCACAGAACAAAGTTTTAAAGCCGATTCTACAGAACAACTTACTTCTTGAATTATGCCGCAAGGGTTGAGCTACGAAAAGAAAGTTACGTCATGCTCATAAAATGTTTCTGTCTACATCTTCGTGACTAAAACTTAAAAGCGTTTTTAGTTTTTCAAATTCTGAAGCCTAGCTACAGCTTTGCTAAAATAGACAGGTAGAACACTTGTAAAATAGTAAGCTTACAATACGTTACCTGTTCGTTGTTTTAGTTGAACAGAAGTGCAGCCAGCGTTTGCTGCTTTCTTGAGCTACTGGTATTTCTTAGCACACACTATCTTGAGCTACTAGCTCATATACACAGTTTCTTCATTTACTAATAATTCGTACTACACAGCGTTTTGAGTTAATGATACTTATTATCACACAGGTTCTTCTTCTGCTAGTACTTCACATCACAGAGTTTCTTGAGCTACTAATACTTCGTATCATATAGTTCCTTCAGCTGCTAGTACTGCTTTGTCTCACAAAGCTATAATGTGTATTATAGAACAACAGAAGATCAGCGGATGTTTAGATCTGAATATATTTCTTTTAAAGGCTGCCGCAGCTTGGCCCGGCGACATATCTGCGTCACGCTGGAAAAATTCGCTTTACATTTGTTGTAAAATAGTTTTAGGATTACTGGCTTCTATTTGTTCGTTTGGAGTAATGTGGTATTGTTTCACCGTGTACGACAGCTTGGAGAATGTCATTGAAAACGTAGTTGTCCTGGTTGAAATGACCAATTTAGGGGCAAAGGCGTTTTCATTTAATGTTTACAAGAAGGAATTGTATTATTTGATGGAATCAATTCCGAGGAATTTCTTTGTCGATGTTTCATGTCATATTAATAACGTACAAACGCCATCGACTGTGTCTACCATAAACTATGTCAGAAGGATCACTATCGGTATGCCTACGTTATATATGTTTACTGTAGCAGCTATGGTCTCACATCCTTTGTTTGCTCAGTCTGAAGACCACGGTCAAAACAGCAGCTACACTTCCCATAAAGATCTCCTCTTCAAGACGTGGTACCCACACATGACAGACGAAAATTCATACTACGAAATTCAGTACTTATGCCAAACAATTTGTGCGACTTTCACCGCCTCATTTGTTGTCGCAACTGACGTGACAAGCATAGCACTTTTGGCGTACCTCGCGTTTCAGTTCCAACTACTTAATGATTCTGTGAGAGACATGTCCAAAAATGTCATGTTGAAGTTAAAAACAGACACCAGAGATCGAAATGCCAGGTCAGAAAGTTTCAAAGGACTTGAGAAGACTGGTAAAATCGGAAGAGTGTCGGATTCACCAATGGGAAATTCCCGTTTGAGAGAATTACAAGGACATCGAAAACGATATTCAAGTGGAGATGAGAATGATAATGCAGGATCAATTCAAATCGCGTTGGACGAAACAGAAACAGAGTCCGCTCAGCGGGAGATTGAAGCAGAGACGTTACGGTACCTGAAGTCTTGCATTCGGCATCACCAGTCGCTTCTGGAGTAAGTATCCACCGAATGAACACTGGACTTTTTAGTCTGCACGGCTCTTATAATAAAACGGGAGTGACAATTTACGATTTTCTTGTTGTGTTCTTACAGCCTCTGTACTTTCGTATCTTCCAACGAATTTAGCACGATGATCACGAAGTGATAAATAACTTTCTTTGTTCGAAACAAAAAAGCGGCCCTGAAAGCTTTTGAAACTCGAACACTATTTGCCGCAGAGATTTAAAAATTTTTTAAACCAGTCAAAAGCATTTTATTTTTTACACACAATAAATTCATATTTCAAATTCTGGTTCAGAAACTTTATAAAGAAGAATATGTGTTTTCTTAATTAGAACACACCAACAATTATGCACATAAATCCACAAAGTTACATTTACATTGACTTTATCCTTATATGTTTCAATGGACGTTGTCTGATTTCTTTTAACGTACGAAATGTGGCGCAGCGTAATCATAAAATTGGTAATATTGAGAGAAGGCAGATCACCTTTTAGGACAAACGAGCAGTGATAAATGTGTGGAATACATCTACCAATGTTGACACCCATACGAGATCCAGCAGCATCGAAGTGAGGATACATTGCCTGCCCTGTTTAGACTCGGCTCAGTACGAGTGTATTGGCACTGAAGATGGCTGTGCTGAATTTTAAAAATTTCACATCAGGTTCTCTCACCAATAATTATAACATTTTAGATGATTCTGCGTGGATATTCTCAAACAGATACTGAACCACCAGTTGGTATTAGATCATACCATATTAATGCCCTAAAGCTTTCTACTAGTGAACACCCATAGGACACGTTGAAAGAAATAAGTGCCCTTTGATATAAGTTTCTGTTCATATTCCCAGCGAGATTACTCTTGGGTAAGGCGAAAAATATCTATTTTATGAAAACCTAGCTGTAGAAGAATCTTAAAGCATAATTTTAGTAAGAAAGATGCCTACTTTACGTTCATAAAATTTGAGACATCGGGTAAAAATAAGATGTAAATGATGGTCAGTCTTCTTTAAGGTGACAACCTTACACCATTTTCCCCCGTATGTGCACCCAGCTACACGGCATCGTATCCAGGAAGTTAGCACTCTTCCTTAAAAAGCTCACAAGCCTTAAAAGAGACTATAAATGTTACAAACTTTTTGTACAAAATAACAGATGTTAAAATGAGCATGAAATATATTAGGATGACTTTAAAATATGTGGAATATAGACAACAAATATCTTTACCATTTCCTTACACTAAGTTTGCCTGCTTTATTTTTCTCTTCAGACTTTCGGAAATGATGGTCAAGCTTGTAAGTCCAATGTTCTTCAGCATGTTCCTCACTTCATCCTTCCTTATATGTCTCATCGGATTTGAATTTATTCTGGTAAGTTAAGAGATGCCTACTATATTACACATTTAGACAGTACTGAAGAATATAAAATTGCATTAAATTTCTCTTATTAAATGTTCCTCCTTTTCTAAGGAAGAACAGTTGGCTTGTAAGTTTAAACTGCTCTCAGCGTAACCTTTAAAGTTTTAAGCGACTTAACATATTTCCACGCTTGTTATAAAAGTTAAGCTACTGGACCGCACACCACTTCGTAACACTTTTATTTCCCTACAACACATAATACCAGTATGACGGGTCCATGACTTTATGGGGTAGAAGCGACAGTAGCAAAACGTAATATGAATTCCTCAAATGATAGCGTATATGAAAAATGTATCTAGGAAGAATACGCATCTGTGGCCAGCGGAGTTCTTTGTACCATGAAAAACGGCTTAGTGACCATGAGAAATTGAGCTATAAGTAAGTCTGAGTGCTTTAACTAATGTACTGCTGGAGCCAGGGCTATGAAACGTTACGTGGAGATAGATTATAAACTTTGCTAGGAAACTGATGTGAAATATATCAACAATCACTAACATGGTGGGTGTGCGAAATCGTTAGTTTATACAGACAAATTTCACGTAAACAAAATATAAGCAAATAAATCCTTCTCAACATGAGTTAGCCAGCTGTAGACTGCAAGTCAGCCATGTTATATATATACAAAGGCCCAAATTTAATGTGTTCCGTGTCCGTGCACTATATTATACAAAAAACATTAAACACCAACAAATGCACAAAGCGTTTTTTCGTCAATTATAACACACTCCTACATGTTTCGACCCTGCTGGGTTATCTTCAGGGAGAAACTTTCCGTTGTCGT
>BLKM01001601.1:0-17430 GCA_013340265.1 Coptotermes formosanus
CATCCTACATGTTAATGTGCCAAGAGACATGTTTACATACACATCCTCATGTTAACGTGCCAAGAGACATGTTTACACACACGTCCTACATGTTGATGTGCCAAGAGATATGTTTACATACACATCCTACATAATTTGAGTTTTATAATGTAAAAAATAAAGCTCATCGGCATGAATAAAATAACGCCAGTTAATGTTGCGTAACCGCTATTTGCTGCGTCATGGTGACACGAGGCATTTTCAACCTATCGGTGCTTATCGCATATACAGCGGCTGTAACGTACGTCCGTTCCAAGCTTCTGGCCAGGGCCTTGTGGCCGTACTGTTACAATGCACTGATCTACCACGTGACAACTATTTAATCTTACGCAATTCATCAGCATGCGTTCCTCCAGATAAAGAAAATCCCACCATTAATCTAATGTAAACAATAAAATGTATCGGTTCTATAAGCGTTTAAATAAAATGGACGAGGAAATAAAAAACAGGCTTATTTGTGATGCCCGGCGTCCCTTTCGATGCTGATGGGTCAAGAAGTCTAAGACGACTTGACCCTTGCAGATGGGACCGATGGGCGATGTGTAATACCCCACAGAAGCGCTGATCTCAAAACAGACTTATTTACTAATGCTACATTTCATGACACTGCCAGCAGCGGTGGCGAGCATCGAGGGACAGGATGAGAACGAATAAGACTGGAAGCACGCAGAAAGTAGTAGTCCGAATACTTAAAAAGTGCCACCCCGGCACCTATCCCGAGAGACTCGGGAGGGAAAACCACAACAAACCTCAGTCCGGACAAAATGGTCCCCGAGCCCAGAGGAAATATTCGAAAATTCAGCAGTGTCTTCCTTGTGGAATTAATGGTGGACATAGAGCGGTCTTTCCTCTGGGTATTAACGCTCGACAAAGTGACAACTGGACAGGTTTTTCTCCTAATACTCCGGGTTCACTCTGTCAGTACCATTCCACCACTGCACCACGCTCGTGTTTATTCCATCAGACTGCCGATGCTATATTATCTTAGCAAATGACAGCGTCGTTAAATAAAACACTTCTCTGTCCCTCTTTTACATTATAGCGTCCCTAGTGCTGCAAGGTTTTGCGCTGCCTGTAAAACGCCATTACTTAGTAACAGCGGCAATTATTAACACAACAGACATTCAGTAACAAACAGTTTAAGAACAAACCCAGTGTACTGCACGATAAACCACTACAAACAACACAATACGAACGTGTCAACAATGGGGACGAAAGTTTTCATTTAAGAATATGAAACTCTAGAGTAATTTGAATTCCAGGCTATTATAACTGGACACACATCGCATTAGCAGACGCAACTATGAGAAATCTCACAGAGACGTAACGTTCTCCCCCGCAGTGAATATTAAGATTGTGCCCTTCTGTAATATGACGTCACTGTAGTTTGTAGACGGTTACCACCGTTTCTGAGGAAACTGCTGGCTCCATAATCCGAGATTTAAACACATACCAGACTAAACGGAGTCGCATCCCAGAAAATCACGTTATCAAACATCGTTTCAAAGAAGTCTGTAACTTCTAACTCTTCACACGTCTTTACGCAAAAGGACTGTTCTACAAAAATACCCTTTGGGTATTCAAAAGGAAGACTGTACGAACAATTTATGGTCCATAAACGTTGAAGAAAGCTGGGGAATGAGAACAAATAAGGAGATACTGGATACAGTGTATTACTAGGGGCAGACACTGGAACGTTTATAAAATCGCTCAACGACGGTATGGACATACTGAAGGATGAATAACACAAGAATACCGAAACAAAGTGTCAGAATGGAAGGAACAAGGACAAAAGGAAGACCACGGAAAGATGAACTGATGAGATTGAAAAGAATCTGAAGATAATTAAAATAATAAATTGGCATGGAGTGGCCAGAGACCGGACGGGACGAGGCCCGCATCGCAAGCCAAGGTTCACAACGGACTGCTGTGCTTCAGGAGGCGGCAAATTGTTCTACAAAATTTCAGCGTCGTACTCCCGCGCCTGTTATATAGGTCGCGATGTATCAGTTGTTCTGAGGATGAAGACTGGAGGGACATACCTCCACACTACGTATTCATATTATTAAGCATTTCGTGTAAAGTAACTCAACTCATAAATATTTAGTAACTGCGTAAATGAACAACCCGTAAACACAACAGCGTTCCTGCATTAAGGAAAATAAAATTGTTGTTTTCGTGTAAATAACAATCCCCATAAATTCCAATAGGGTTTACGTGATCAAAATGTTGAAAACTTTGTTATGAATTCACTTTTACTAGAATAATAAACATCAGAGACGAAGTCGCCAACCAAATATAAATCTTCATATACTGCTTAAAGTACGAGGAGCAATGTACTGTGAAAAGCAAATTAAAAATATACTTACTCATGCTTCTACAAGTATTAATGATCCAACGAGTTTAACCCTTTAAAGACGAAGTGTATCTATTTTATTTAAGGACTCAGTGCGTACCGCGCTGTAAACACTCTCCACGTCGGTAATAAAAACCAATCTCTTAATGTTTTATAAGGCAAAAGTTGCTGTTTGTTCTGAGATCCGTACAAAACATATAAACGCAATGTGGGCACCACGTAGAATTTTTTAATGTTAAACCTGGTGGTACGTAAAGTTACCGCTAGACTCTAAAAGGTTAAATCCCCCCCCCCCCCCCCCGCAAGGATGCGGCCGGAAGGTGAGCGATAGGTATTCGAAGTATTTACTCCTCCATTTACGTTTTTAAAAGCAACATATTTCGTTCAAGGTTTTGTCTAATTCTTCCTCTTTTTCTCCTAGCCCTCTAATATTCCAAGTTGCACATTTAAATCGTAATATCTTATTCATTTCCGTGTCGTCTTTTGAGGAAAATCTGCCCGGCTTCCCGTTGTGACACTTGCTAGTGGCTAACATTTCCCTTGAATGGGTTACGAGCCCAGAGCAGGAGAAGTCCAGTGGTACGGTTGCTACCTTTAACCTCTATGACAGGTGTGATTTGGGATGGCATTTCCTCCATGCCTGATGAAACACGTTATAGCGCCATGACTCGGTCGCCATTGCCTCGTTTGTAGGAACAGGGCATACCAGGAGAATGTGAGGATGACTGTTGGGTTGGAGACGCTATAGTATTACGCATCATGAAATGCAGGAGAAGAACAGCAAGATACACTTGGACAGATCATAAGGCAAATACAAGGATTGCAAAGGAATTAAATATAACTCCAGTTTTGGACAAAATACAGAGTTACACGACAAACTGGATACCGCATATAAGCAGAATGCCCCGTAACTGATTATCCAGGATACTGAAAAACTACACACCAAACGGCAGAAGGACCCGGCGAAAACCAATGACGAGACTTCTGGATGAGTGGACCGGATCGGGTCAACAAGTAGCCCAATTCCATGGCAGATACATGATGATGATGATGATGATGATGATGATGATGATGATGACGACGACGATGATGGAAAACAACATAAACACGACAATGGCACAGTAGGAAACAGATGGCTACGGAATTAACGAAATACTACGTACCGTACTTGGACAATTCGACGACTGGCAGATTTCTGTCTCTTCGTTCTCCTTTCAAGTATTCTCAGACCACCCGTTCTGTAGCATGCACATCAAACCTGCCGATCACTGCACTTTAACGACAAACTTTTGAAAGAAGTACCAATATCTTAATGTAATCATCTGGTATTACCAATGGTTTGTTATGTCAACATTAGGCCTATATTACCAAATCACGACATAAGAGCCCGCGTCACAACAAACAGAATAACCCCGAGTAATGACCGACATTAGGCCATATACTGAGAATACTTTAATGCTGCAACAATCCGTGACAAACTACGTTTCCACAAAGTTCCTCCGCGGTTCCAAATCAACGCGGTATGAATACCTACGCGGACATGCTGCAACTCTATGCAGTACCTCAGACTGAAGAACTACCACATATTATTCTGCAACAAGACTGTGCTCTCCCTCATTCGGGGTTACCAGTACGTGCGTACCTGGACTAAAAATTTCGGGGAAGATGATCGGCAGAGAAGGCCCACTTCCTTGGCCTCCTCGTTCACCGGACATAACACCACTGCACTTCTTCATGTGGGGTTACGTCAAGAGCACTCTTTACGTATCACGCGTGCTGGAACTGATGACCTAAAGAAGCGTATCATAGATACGATCATGACTATTCATGATGACATGCTCTTCAGAACACGACGAGCTTGAATATCGACTGGACTTTGTCCGTGTTACCAAGGGCGCTCACAGTGAGGTATACTAAAATAAGATAAAATCATTAAGATTTTCACTACAAGCCACAGCAAGGTGCACGAGTCTAACTCAACTGAAGGACCGTGTTCTCTTGCAACCCGGGAGGAACTTTCTGGACACACTATATGTACCATGCGGTTAACAGCGTTAAAAGCTCCGACAGCAAACACGCATACTCGGTTATGCCACCCAGCCTCCTGCGCAATGGCTACCAGCTCTCTTTACCGCCAATAAAGCGGCTGAGGCTTGGCGTTGACCACCAGCCCACATCTACCGCCGAGGTTAAAAGAGAGGGTACAGCGATACCTCTACTCCCCCGCTGGGGTTTCATGGCCTATTGTAGGGTGAACTTCACTTTTACTTTATCCAGTTTGTAATGAAACTGGAGAATTCAACATCACAAACCTGGAATGTTACTTGAATATATTTCACCCCTACAAGGACGGTGGTGGGGAGGGGTGTTTATGGCCGTCGCTAATGCCAAAACACGGAAATGACATTCGGTGACCACATACTACACCTTGATTAACCCTTTAAAGACGAAACGTATCTGTTTTATATAAGGACTCAGTGCGTACTGCGCTGTAAACACTCTCCACTTCGGTTATAAAAACCAATCTCTTAATATTTTATAAGGCAAAAGTTGCTGTTTGTTCTGAGATCCGTACAAAACACATAAACGCAATGTGGGCACCACGTAGAATTTTTTAATGTTAAACCTGGTCGTATGTAAAATTACCGCTAGGCTTTAAATGGTTAAACCTATCAAAATTTGAAGATTATGGTCTTGTGGGACGTTGCGCTGTGTAGTTTAGTACGTAAACCAAAATTTCGAGGAAACCTACTGTCCCCATCATCCAACAAGATATGCAATGTACGTGTAACGCAAGACTGTGAGGCGTTCACGTAACCATCTTTACCATGAACACACAACAATGCATTCTATGTATTGTTGCGCTACACATGTCGCTGCCAACAAAACGGAACATACTAGATCGTCATGGAAGGTGCCTAATATGTTTGTCCGATTTTAACCAAATTCGGATTTTCTCAACAGATTTACGTTAAGTCACAAATACGACGTTTCACGGAAATCCGTCAAACCGAAGCGGCGTTATACGTGCGGACAGATGCACACGATGAAATCAACCGACGCTTTTCGCGATTATACGAACGCGCCAAAAACCGGGCTCATCACACGAATGTGCCTATGACAGAGTAAGTATTAAATATTATGAGTTTGTGTCTGTACTCTTGCCTTAGTTATCCGGCATGCAAATCGCATTTTTATGCGGCGTATTGTTAACTGTGGCCTGTCTGGCTCTACCACATTCTTCCACATTCTCATGAAGAGCACGATTTTCGAAAAAAAAAAAGTTCTGAATATAAAACGTGTTTTGATTTTCTCTGTAGTTTTTATCTGAAACATCATTCTAATAATAATTCGGCGATATATTTTCGTACACACGTCTACATGTGACGTGCCTCTTTTCTTGTCGTACTTTAAACAAAGTTGAATTTCCTCAACGATTTTCACAAAATCCTCAAATATCAGATTTCATGAAAACCCGTGCAGTATAAGCCGAACTCCACCATGAGGACACAGGGCCCGCCGACGGGCGGGCGGACGGTCATGACGAAGTTGCCAGCTACTTTTAGCAATTTTGCGAACGCGCCTGAACACCACGTACGTGGCAGGACGACCCAGAAAGACGTAATCTTCAATGAGTCAGTACCACTACAGCCTGACTCTTGCAATGTTTTCTAATTAAGTTCAGGTAGGAGTACTATCAACTACGGCACGCGTGTGTAAGGGAGGGAGAAATGAAATTTCAGTTGGTATTTGCGATTCTGTCTTTGAAGCAAAAAGTTCATGAGTGACAATGTTAAAACTGTGGAAAAACTTCTTCCCAGGGACGTTCTCTACAGCACGGTGACTACTTTATTTATTTATTGCTTTTGGGTTAGGTAATCCGTTTTGGCGGCTTGGGGAATGAAGTTCCAACCATGCGCTCATCAGCTTCGCCACGTGTCCGTCCGTCCATCTGCCCCCGCTAATAACTCACCTACTGCTAAAATGGGTTTCATACCATTAGATAAACAGGAATTTCTGATTTTTTAATAGTATAATTTTAATGTTATAATCTTCCACGCATTTGTTCCATATACACAAATTTATTTCCAACCAACTACACAATACATAGTTCTGATGCACATGTTTCGGCCAAGAACCGCGGCCATCTTCAGAGAGCTACAGTCCTTGAGGGCACATGCAGCGTCTTACGCAACTTGTCAGTCATAAATGGTGAATTACTTGTATATACACGTGGTATCATTCCACAATTAACAATTTACGTAACATTTAATGCATTAAAAGTTACGTAAAATGTTGTATTTGAAGCCTGTTTGCACGCATTGTACATAACATTTCCGTTCGTAGTAATTTTTGGCCGCAAGTTTTTTTTACTCAGCATCAGGAAATACCGGAACGTTCATTGGCGCTACAGTACGACTTCAACCTTGCCCTGCAAGACTACACAAACTGTTTACGTAAATCGCAATCAGGAAAAACGGCGAAAAGCGATCCACAAGTGGCGGTGGTGGTGTGGGGGGGGGGGGGGATTTGTAAACCCCTGTGCACCTCTACCTTCATACAAAAAAAAAAAAACAGAATCACGCCATGGAACATCAGTGAAAATGACATTCGAACCAACCAGCTTCACGTGTAAGCAGCCCGATGCCCATCCTTTACGCATGAGCTTAATCTACAACGTTCAGTATCTCACAGTAAACACACCGCTGATTAAAACAGCAACCGAATAATGCTGTTTGGTAAAAGATAAAAGTTTTTCCGTACACACGCCATCGAGGTATGTATGGGGAATGTGGGCATAAATCCACTTACTCTTACACTCGACACTAGATGGACGTCCGTAGCCTCACGCCCCGGCTGCTTTACTCTCTAGGAAAGGGCCCCAGGTAACCCACCGAACAGGAAGCTGAATGGGTCCCACAGCCGGTCTGGCGGTTCAAGACGAGAAAACCCTCTTGCCCCTACCGGGATTCGAACCCTGTATCGTACAGCGCGCACCCCGGCGCGGCTTCAGGCCAGTCTCTCTGAACCTAAGGAAACGCATGCACGTTCTGTCTGTCTGTCTGTGTGTGTGTGTGTGTGGGGGGGGGGGGGTTGGAGATGTACTGCGATCAGAAAGAAAGTGCAGTTTTACCGATCATCATAAGGCACTGCGTAATCGTGCCGGTGAAGTTAGGGGCGTGTGGGGCGCTGTTTAATCGAAGGCACAATTCGTTCCTACCTCGTCCCAGTCAATACGTTGTCACACGAAGTGCCGCTTCCGGTATAAGGTACGTACACGTACTGGAAGCTACACCTGTCACTGCGCAACGTCACGAACACAAAAATAATGTCACCCCTATATGGCGAACAGTCATACGATCACACAGCACACATGACACAGCTGTTACGCATCTTTCCGTAGTAGGGTTGCACTACTGTCATAACGCACTGTCACTTACACAATGTCAGCAAAAATTCTGTCGCGTACACGCACTGTTGAGCGTACCCACATTTACCACACACAGCCACTCGCCTCGCTGAACGGCCGCCCGCAAACTGAGGTCTACTTGCCGAGTTCCCAGAACACACGCAACATCCACTACAGGCAACGAAACGTGCTCTGTCACTGGCCACTGGCCAAACGTGACGTAAGTACTGACGACACAAACGCGCACAGGTCGGTGCATTTCCTGCCTATTCGTTGGAACAATCTCATCCGGTGATAGCAAAATTACAAATACATAAAGGAAGAGAAAGAACCCGCAAAAAAGAATACAAATAAACGTGTAACAACAGGAGGGGGGGGG
Organism: Coptotermes formosanus; assembly: GCA_013340265.1. Lineage (NCBI taxonomy): Eukaryota > Metazoa > Arthropoda > Insecta > Blattodea > Rhinotermitidae > Coptotermes > Coptotermes formosanus. The sequence goes on from BLKM01001601.1 coordinate 8,185, forward strand.
GGGGGGGAAGGAAAAAAAAGAAAAAGAAAAATACACGAACAGCTGAAGTACGGAAGAAGTGAACGGCGAAAAAAATAACGGAAGATAAAACGAGACAGAGGGCAGAGACAAGAGGGAATTTAATAAGAATAAACGCCGTGAGGGAAGAAACGAAGAACAGTTGCATAGAGAAAATAAAACGAAACAGGAAGGAAAGCAAGGTAGAAACAAATATGCAGACAGGAAGAGAGAAGGATAAATACGTATAAATAGGAGGCTCTAATATTCATCTGATTGGTTAGCTTTTATTTAAAAAACCCCACAAGCAGAGACGGCCCTGTCGGATAGTCCGACACTGCGCGCATGATGTTGCGATCCGTCTGTGGAGATAAATATAAATACATAAATCAAGTAAGTAAATAAACTGGATCTGGTCGCTCTTCCTTCACGACTTTCGACTACAATATGTATTTAATATCTCGTTTGTGCCACATGGCCCTTGATTGGATCACACTGTTACAAACAGGGATTTGGTCACCCGCACACAATCGTACGGCATTTGGTGAGATCAGAGATTTTCACGACTGATAAACAGAATATTAACCATTTAAAGACGAAGCGTATCTGTTTTATATAAGGACTCAGTACGTACCGCGCTGTAAACACTCTCCACTTCGGTTATAAAAACCAATCTCTTAATGTTTTATAAGGCAAAAGTTGCTGTTTGTTCTGAGATCCGTACAAAACATATAAACGCAATGTGAGCACCACGTAGAATTTTTTAATGTTAAACCTGGTGGTACGTAAAGTTACCGCTAGGCTTTAAAAGGTTAACCTATCATACTGTTTTCCCTGTCCTGTTACCTCCTCTTAGATCCACTGTCTCTACTCGGTACGTTCTCGGACACGCTCAATTCGATGTGAATGAATGAAAAATCATTCCATCCTAGCAGTCAGCCTTCCACCGTGTTAACATCCACAGACCATCACCTGAGAGAATCTGAACAAACAACAAGTGGAATGTACAGGACCGAAGTACACATATTTTACAAACATCTGTGTAACCACAAATTTGGAATAATATTAAATGGTGGACTACTTCGAATGCCATTATAAAGCTTTCATGTACGGGTGAAAACTATAATGCATAATGAAACAAGGTAGGCAATGTACACAGAACGCAACACTGTGGCGCGTTCGCGTAATGTTTATACCTCCTCGGCTATCGCAACAGCCTCATACCATTTCAGTCAAAGAGTGGGCCTGTATGGCCATTTAACATAACCGGCAACAATAAAACATACTTACGTCTTCATGTAATGCGCCCCATATTTTTGCTCACCTTTAAACAAATTCGAATTTTCTCCACAGATTTTGGTGGAACTTCCCAATATCAAATTTCACGTAAATCCGTCCAGTGGGCGCCTTGCTGATACATGCGGACAGACTGACGGATGGACGGACACAACGAAGCCAACAAGCGCTTTCTGCGACTACATGAACAAATACGAGAAATGTACAGACGGATTCTACACTGATCACAGTACAGATATTTTACAAATATCTATGTAACCATAAATTTGGAATTATGCTAAACGTTGGAGTCCTTCGAATGCAATCACAAAAAACTTGCACTGAGTCATCCCGTTGTGTCAGTTTATAAATAAGAATTAAATAACACACTGTCAGACACAACACAAGCAGTTTTATCATTACATCTGGTTTTATTCTATAGCCTTATCGACTCGGAATAGCCCGACCTCACTACGTCTTTATACACTACGCATGACGGTGTTGTGTTTTATTATCTTGCATACTGCGCCTGATAATGGTTCACGTGTGAACCGAAACATGTTGCATACGTAATATACCTTTTATGCAATACAGAATTATGTAACTTCTGACGATGTTTTATTTTATTCTTATTTGCAAATGTAAAGCTTTCTTATATATAAGCGTACAAATTTAATTAATGAAACGGCTACAATGTTGTCATATAACTTCGAGTATGGAGGTGTGCCAACTCCGAATCTAAGGTTTACGCTTTCTGTCGCGTTCTACACCTGTGTGTGTTGGATATTACTCTGAATAGGAGCGCACAAATCCCGAGCGCCAGGTCGCCGTGGCAACTAAATTTTGTACGGCGGCACCTCGTATTTGTAGGTCCTCAGAATGGGACCTGCTTAACAGTCAACATTCCGGCGCCTAGCATTTTGAGATGGAACCTAGATTTTTGAAAAATGTGTGCACCCCTGGGCCCGAATTTGACTTCTTCAGAGCTGTGCGCGCAGATGGAAACCGCTTCTTTAGACGCTTAGCATCTGCTCTACGGAACAATGAAGAAAAATAGAATACCAAAAAACAGCACAGTGAGGTTGCGTTTTATGCGAAGGATGCGTTCTTGAAGACCTCGCATAATGCAAGGCTAATATTCCCATAAGAATAAATGGGAAGTAGGGGGGGATATGTTATGGGAGCGCATGAACCTACGATCATTGTATCGTGTTTGATTTTAAGCATATTTTAAATGTAGTATAGATAAATAAATAATAAAAGTTAGTTTAATGACAGTTTTATTAATTAATGTTGTAAACTGCCTGAAAAAAAATTGATAAAATCATACTCCAACGACAATGAAGTAACAGGAAACGAAACACGCGCCCAATCAGGACACGCTACCGCCCAACTAATTTTTTCATTTCTTTAAATTCGCATTATTTGAAATTTTGTGCACAGTGAGACTTTAGCAATATTTTCGTATCACACTTCTGCCTACACAAAGCCATGCAGTGTAGGTATGCAGTGATTTTCTTTTTGCTCGTTAATTAAATATGAGAGGTTCGGAGAATGGGTATACAAATTAATAACACATACATGCCACACGCCTTGAGCTGTTGAACGCTCTTGCGAGGGGTGGGGGTGGGGGGGGGGGGCGCACAGGTTCTCTTGCGCTCAAGCAGGTCTCCAAAAAGTCGTGTCAGAATGTGTTAAATATCGCTGCGAATTTACGGTCTCAGAAAAAAAAATTGGCCCAAGCTAGTTACAAAAGTCTGTATTAATTTTCTGCATAGAAGGTTTGTCAGTTTTGTTAAAACAACCAATAAATACAATGAGATACAGTTAGCAACCATTGCGCATATATGCAGACTTCTTTCTCCGTCCAGTATCATAATACAGTCGAACCCGGTTACAACGACATTGGTTGATGCGACACGTCGCCTATAGCGTCAGATATTCTGTGGCATCAGTTACTTCATTACTGCTAACCATAACATTACACTCCTCCGTCAGAATAACACTCGTTTATAACGACACAAAATATTCAGTCCCTTTTATGACGTTATAACCGAGTTCGATTGTGTTTTCGTCTATTTCAAATGCGCATACAAAGCAAATTAAAAGACAAGAAATACCCGAATAATGTGACGCGCGTTCCATCTCTGCATCCTGATCTGTCCACGTATACTGTCGTAACTCCATTAGCACTGCGCGCGTATTTTAAAAAGAAACAACGTTCCAAATATTTCACACTTCCTGAACACATTCATTCATTCATTCATTCATTCATTCATTGTAACCGGCCAGGGTCCGTAGTTCAAGCCTCAGACGGAGCTTCCAAATAAACTGGTGATTTGGCTGTTATCCGGTTTATATAATAATATCGAAATTAATTCAAAATTGCATTATTCAAAATTTAGGATCTTCGGAGAGTGTTTGCAGTTCAAACCTTTAAGGGGCCTTTTTACATGAGCGTGTTTGTGGCGCCACAACAGCGGCGCCCCATAAGGAACAACATAATTAGCGCGTTTCCACCTAGAAACGCTCTCGTTTGCTTGTCTCCCGTTACCGCAGCGCCGCCAAGTCTCCTGCACCACAGACGTCGTATACAGCGCCGTTTCCACGAGCGTGTACTATTCGCTTCAAACGCGCTACTATTTGAGGCGCTAGGAACACGCTCATAGAAAAAAGGCCCTTAAAAGCTTTCCGCACATCCGGCACGCTAGTTACTACGTAAGTAACAGTTTATCAAACCTGAAACGCAAGAAGCTTGCTTGGAAGCGGGCTGCTTCTGGGAAGGTACGGGGACGAGAGAATTCGAGAACATTCCATGAACGTTACATAACCGTTAAAGCATTGGGAGCGGCCAATTATCATTCCCGGTACAGACATCCAGCAGTATGGTTAATTGTTGGTTGTGCTAAGCAATTCTTCGTCTTACGTCGTAAGCCCACCGTACAACATTCATTTTCGTCGATCGATGACTCCTTAGCATTCGTACTTACTCAGCGAATTTACTCCAATCGCCACTAGCCGATCCCAGCAGCCGCGCCGTCTAAGGCGTAGGTCTGCGGCCAAGCGCTTGCTGGGATCGTGGGTTCGCATCCCACCGGGGGGCATGGATGTTTGTCTCTTGTGAGTGTTGTGTGTTGTCACGTAGAGGCCTCTGCGACGGACCGATCCCTCGTCCTACCGACTGTGGTGTGTGTCTGTGATCAAGTGAAAATAAACAACCTCGACACCTGCTGTGAGTAGGCAGAAGAGGGAAGGACTACGAAACGAAACGATCGCCACGACTTTACCAATACAGTAACGCACAGCTCTGTGATTACTATAGAGTTAAATTTATGGCGATTACAGTTGGGTTGACATTCGCTGATGAATGTTCCGCGAGATAAGGCTCGTCTAAATCGGTGAGTTGCAATTCTGTACCCGTGCGCCGGGCACCTTACAAGTGGGAAGGTTCTACGTAGTACTTTACGATCATTTCCAGAATGGAAACGCTGCATCCAAACAAAAAACTTTGCTCTAACATGACGTACTATATACGCACAATGCGGCCAAACAAATCGTGATGTCAGCTCCTTGTGTAATTTCTCCGTTTTCACAGTGTGACCAACGTTCCCTCTAATTTTTTTTGTTACAGCTGCCCGCAATTGCTACTGCTCTGAGCAGAAAATTTGTACATGACCTGACGACTGCGCGGCACTTTAGAATTTATTTGTAATATGCATAACAAGAATATTTAAAATTATAACTGAAAATTTTCAGCTGCGCCGCAACAATTCTGAGTGCGCGGGAGCATTTCAGTTATTGCGCGGCTGCGTACCCGCGCAGCTTAGAGGGAACATTGCGTATGTGAACGCAGATCGGCATCGAATCCAGCCGCACTTACGTCGCGCCGTATGTTACAGACGGTTAACTACTATTTACATGGGCCTCTAGCTCAGCTTATACTTCTTGCAGTTATCAAGTAAGCGGTACGATGTTCGGAAAAAATGTATTTGACATTCAGTATTTGACAACTGGGAGAAAAATTTGAGCCATAAAAATATGTAGTACAATTACAGTAAGAAAATGTTTGACTTAAAGACTTACTTGATGAAGTCTGGGACATGTCGATCCAATAACCAGTGATTTCAAGGCAAATTAGTCTTGTAGAATTCTCAGCAAAGTTACGTGCTGGGCCAAGCCGATCCAGGTATCCAGCGTCCGGATAACTGGAATTATACTGTACATATATTTTCCAAACGCCTTCTTTGAGACTTGGCATACATTACAGCTCACTTAATACAGTCATCAGGCTACGGGCTGCACTACTACGAATAACGGATTCGATTCCCGGCACTGGCAGAACTCTGATCTTCTCCTCGGCATCTAGATCGGCTCTGGATTCATCCGTCTCCTACCCAACAGATGTCTGGGGCTCATTTACAGGAGGCAAAGCGGCCGGGGTCTGAAGATGACCGACCAGTCACTTCTATCTAGTTTCGATACTACATTTAACAGAATATCGGCTTCCCGTTTGGCCGATACAGAATGTTCGCAAGTATATACAGCTGCTTCATGGCTTGATAATTAAGCACAAACACTACTTTTGATTTACGTCAGTCTTTGTCAATTTTTTGGGCTAGCAGATACGTATTACTAACAAAACTAGTGAACTGAACAAATACTACGACTTCCAAAGGATTATGACGATGGTATGCTAAAATTAGGCCTAAAATCACCGGGTTTATGGTCTTAGTCCATTCTCCTAGTATTCCAAACAGAATATATTTCACCTTAAGATAAAGAGATCCCATTTCCCGAACACTGTTCTGTTCGGACCATTAGGACGACGAACACGGCTACCAACCAATGCCAACACAACAAGCCCTCTTGCAACGCACATATGCCATACACGGATTACACTACCGCACGTGCAAATAAACAACAACCATCTGACGAATGCGGGAAATTCTAGTATACACCGTCTGCCAAACACGCTACAGTAAACACAAAGGTCAAGTTTTCCTTGTCCAAGCTATGAAAACCTGCAGGGGGAGCACACGTATAGGTCAACTCATTCTCAACCTCAGCGTTACACTGCGGTGAGTGGCCTACTTGAGACCCCGGCCGCAGTACTCCACCAAAAGCCGCGGTACCCACTGAACGTGAGGCTGGCGATCCCCAAAGCCGGTCTGGGTGTTCTGGAGAAAAGTCTGTTGCCCCCTGCCGTGATTCGAGCCCCGTCACCTCCCAGCCTGCAGCCAAGTCATTATGCCGACTACACTGGCACTACTCCAACACGCTATAGTAACACAAGTCAACTACATTTCATAAAGCTTATATATTTGTGTGTGTGTATATACATACATACATACATACATACGAGACTGGTCTATGCGGTTTGAGTTTCCGCAGTCGCGTTCCCTGTATCGCCACCAATCTCATACCATATGAAGTTCGCCCAACACGGATTCACCGAAGAGGCCGATTTCGGGGAACGCATCCCCCGTGTTGAATGAGGGTCTCCTATAATACACGGGCCTATACTACGATGTATATTATATGCATAAACTACCGTTCTTTGTATTTAATGAAACATACACTAAAGCATCTCATTAGACTTAAACCTTTAACTTTATACGTATTTCGCTAGCAGCACGCGCCTTGACGTCTACACTAGACGCATACAACGCTGCCGACAACAAACTTCACGGTAACTGCATGAAGCACCGCTGTTATCTGGAGATACGACAAAAACTCTTCCGGCATAGGTGGACGCTGAAATATCGACTGCCAGCTGTCGCTTACTGCTGCCATCTCCTGTTCCTACCGTTAACTACCACCAACCCGGGACCGCCAACATACCTAACGATAGAACAGCCCACCTTTAACTTTTCGTTTACACACGTGGATGGAATGTATCAATTTCGTGTACGAACTGGTGTATCTACAGGGGAAAAAAATTATTTCAGCTCCATATAATGTAACTATTACAGCAAACCGATACGGTAAACACGACATATGAGGAGCGAAGATACAGGCCCCCCCTTCCGCATCCTAGCTTCGACAATACAGGAGAGGTGTAGGTGATCCTCATAACGAAACATTCGGGGACGCATCCCGATATGTTATCACTCGTTAGGTGTGCTGCTGTTTCTAAGCAGTGTACAGTGTGATCCATGCTATGGACATCTAGACTGACACTGATTACGTCACTGTCGGAGTAGCAAAGCTTTCTCTCTGCAAATGTCCGTCACATCCTTTCCAACTTAAAGTGCCTCCTACAGTACTGTGTATCCCGCCCCGTACTAATCAATGTTGCCTATGTCAAAAATGTTATTAACTTGAAGAAGTAAAGAAAATATCATGGGGGAGGGGCACTCGTGTTGCGGCGTTCAGGAGAAGGGCTCGGCGGCATTATACGCATGGTAGTAAAACAAGACGCGGAGTGTCCAGATGACATACAACACCGGAGGCGGAACGGACTGGATTGAGCATAGTGCCAAAGAATTTAACTGTCCGTTTTGTGGAGATTTTCCCGGGCCGAACGCCCTGTGGTTACTATGCGTATCACCAGGTTCAGCGTTAAAGAGTTCTTTCTACGTTCCGCCCACAGACTGCGTATGGGTGTTATTTACGGATCTCAGAACAAATACCTATTATTCCCCTATATAGCATTAACTACACGATCTTCACAACCTCGACGGGGTGTTTACTGCGCGGTAGGAAGTGAATCTTTGAATTCAAGTTAAATTCAGTCTTCAAAAGGTTAAAATCAACTTCAAAACACCGCCTCTGTCGTATACATTATTTCACACGTTTCCGCTGCTTCTCAAAACCCATTCTTTTCCTAAATCGAAACTGAGATTGCCCCGGGAAACATACTCACCATCCTGCACTCAAGATCCACTCAGCATCCTGTTTCCGGGCCGTGTAAACACCCAGAGCACCACAACTGATAACGAAAATCATAAGCGTGACTTCACTCATACCACTACGGCGGCGGCGGCGGCGGCAACGGGGACGACGACGACAAAACTGACTATGGGTATTAGAAACTCTATTTTACAAAGCCGCCAAATTTGAAAGAAGGGAAAACTGGTCCCATAAAACGCAAGTTTTTCATTTTTTTTCTATTTTTATTTGCCATTATTGAATTCAGTAACCAAATCAACCATTCCTACGTTTAAGAAGTAATGGGGGGGGGGGCATTAGTCCCCCCCCTTGCGCAATCCGCAAGTTACACCTATGACAAAAGTCAAGATACAGCTTCACGGCCCGTCCGCTTTATCCCCGACCTGAATGGGGTCCCTACCTATACCAACGCAGCAGCAGGCAGCGTCGGCCCCAGAGCCGGTCCGGACGCTTTTGGAAATGAGAAAATCTCTTTGAGAATCGAACCGTGATACCTAAGTCATTCAGACCGTACACTACTCACTATACAGACTACGCCTTCCCGGCTCCCCTCCCGGCATGTAACAAAATTTACAGACCTCTTTTAACATCATCGTCATCAAATCTTGGAAGAAAAAAAAACACCACTTTTGTACTTGAAACATGGGGACAGGCACATATCGGCTTCACAGTGCGTGCATCTTGCGAAACAAGGTCACCCAGTCTACTGCGTACTTCATTTCCTACTGTGTGCTGGTCCTTTCAATCCTTCCCCTCCTATGGGCAAGCCTTCCTGCATGTCTTCTTGCTCTCACTGTCTCACCTTGCCCTCTACGCGTAGTGTTGCAGGCCGACGCTGAATCTCACAGCGGTCACCTTGCCCCTTCGACGCCATGAAAACTTGTAATTGAATGGAGGCAAGGCAAATCAGCAGCCCCTGTATGCGCGTTCGCAAATTGCGAAAACCAGCTATTAGCTTCGTCATGCCTGCCTGCCTGCCTGTCTGTCTATCCGTCCCCTCCGCCCGCCCGTATGGAACACCTCGGATCCCACGGGACGGAATTTCATGAAATTTGATATGTGAGGAATCTTAGAAAATCTGTC
>BLKM01001615.1:0-54857 GCA_013340265.1 Coptotermes formosanus
TGATGCTTGTATAGCCCTCTGGAAGAAACAACACACACTCTATACAGTGATCTTGTTACTACACCTGTTAGGTCACCCTGACATTTGAGGGAAAAACAAAACTTGTAAACAAAGTGTCACGGCATATACATATGCTAAAACGAGGCAATATGACATGTAATCAAAGAAAACTGCAAGCGTAACTCCGTGTAATTCTGATTTGACATATTACTGTCAACACCTTATAACCCTGCAATATCACATCACTATTACAGTATTGTGTCATGTATAGATTAATAATTATGCAAAAAAGATATAATTTGTTGACAAGTTTAACTTACAAAAAATTGTAACAATTTTTGTGGAATTCATCCTGTTTTAGTATACCACACTGACATTGACACCACCACCACTGCCACTGCTACCACTACTACTACTCCTCCTCCTCCTCCTCCTCCTATAGGGCCCATCGGCTGATGTTCCGGATGCACTGCAGCCTTAGGCTTATTGTGCAGCCCTAAGCAGTCCATTCCGCACAGGTTCAATAACCCTGTGCCTCTTATAAAGAGGCAAAGGTCCCTTACTGAAGCTGTGCTTATATCTTTTGGTTCAGTAAACAGCTTCCCAAAGAAATTATAGGGGTGACGAGCCAACAACTCGCAGCAGCAAATAATATGCCGCACTGTTTCAGTGTCCATTCTGCAAAATCTGCAGGTTGGATCCCCAGCAAACAGATCCATGATATGCAAGTGCTTCCTCACAGAGCATGTCCCATGAGGATTGCAACTACCATTTTTAGTGGACACCTACTTAATTTAAGCAGGTCTTCAGTTCTTCTGTTACATGGTCTACTAATAAAAAGTTTGACATGTCAACATTAACATGTGTTGCCATCAAACGCAACAAATTTTATTAGTTTTGTCGGTAGATGCTGCATGTTTTGGTCATACTGACCATCCTCAGGCATTTAAATACACGCTTTAAAACTCAAAATAAAATGAATATATATATATTCAATATATACACATTTTATTTTGGATTTTAAAGTCATGTATTTAAATGCCTGAGGATGGTCAGTATGACCGAAACATGCAGCATCTACTGAGAAAACTACTATAGTCTGTTGTGGTTGACTGCAGCCTGTATGTCCATTTTAAAAAATCGTACGTATCTTTATCAAACAAGCACTGTTTTATAAAGATACATTTGTTGGAGCTCTACTGGTTAAACTAATTAAATACACATGCCAAACACTTCGCAAAGGTAAGGAAAACAACAGCATAAAAACAAACTTTGTGGAGAAAGTGCTTGCAAATCTAATATATAGGAGTACAATATTAAAGCAGATATGATAAAAAGAGCTTGTTATGATGTAAACCAAATGGAAATAGCTTGATGTAAGGTCTTGAGGTTCATTTCTATGGTCACAGCAACAAACCTTCACACCACACAAAACATAATTAAATAACCAGCCAGTGACTCACTGGAATCTTGAGAGTCGCCACTGAAGTTTAACTGCTGCTGCTGCTGCTGCGGGTTCATCTCCTGAGATGGAATTGGAGGAGTCATGTAGGGCAGTTCCTGGTTGGCAGATATGTGGCCTGCTATAGCTGTTGCTGCTTGGATGTCAGGCACTGAACCTGGCAGCAGTGTTGTGGTTGGGGCCAGTAGAAGGGAATTGTGGGAGGATGACTTTCTTGTTCTTGGGGGAGGCACAGGATTGGTCGACATTCCTGCCTGACTGGACAGAGGCCTTGTACCACTCTCGCTACTACTTGTACTGGGATGTAATGACTGTGAGTTTTCATGCCTGTGTACACACAAACACAATGAACAGCTCTACTTTTACTTATACTTATACATGCAAGCACACATGCTGCAGGAGGTAAAGACACAAGCAACAACTTGCAAACTATAACCATGTTACAGTATATGAATAATTTTTATTCATATACAGGGTAATTCCTAAGTCCCTCCGGGATTTCCGACCTCTGTGGTACAGTAGCTGGGATGGTCACAGCGGGGGGGGGCATGTCAACAGAGGGAGAGACATTCCAAGTTTCTGTGGTTCTGTGTGGTACATGGTCTGAAACCTATGTTGCATCGTCACGATTGACTCAGTTTTGGCAAATTGCAAGACACAGAACGCTTTCTTATCTCCTGTCCACGCCATGTTTCATCACGATTGCCTCCTAGTGGTGAAACCTGCAAGTACGCCACAGCACCTATTACCCAAAAAAACTTGGAGAGATTCTCTACCTAATGATATGCTCCTTTCTGCTGTGTCTGTCTTGGTTATTGCGCTGCCAAGTTCGGACGTTCTGGAGGGACTTATGAATTACCATGTATGTGGAGGAAGTTTCTAATATCACAAAGCCACCAGAAGCCCACTTGGTTTTGAAATTATGACAAATATATACATAAAAGTGCAAATATGGTACTGAGAAAAATATATGGGCTTAAAATGGACGGAGTAACAGAGGACTGCAGGTGGTTACATAATGAGGACCTTCACAATCTGCACTTCTCACCAACTATAATTTGGGTAATCAAATAAAGAACAATGAGATGGATGAGGAGAGATGCATGTGGGGTTTTGGTGGGGAAACCTGATGGAAAGAGACAACATGGAAGACCTAGGCAGAGATGGGAGGACAATATTAAAATTGATCTTCAAGAAATAGGATGGTGGGTAGAGGGCATGGACTAGAGTGCTCTGGTTCAGGATAGAGACAGGTGGCGTGCTCTTGTGAATGCAGTAATGAACCTTTGCATCCCACAAAATACAGACTCTGCTCCACGGAGTTAAGTTAGTTGGTCCAACATACATAATAGTGCAGACTCGAAATTATGCATATTATTTTCAGTGTCTTACTATAACCTGAACAAAGCAGATTTTTTTTTTTAAATTCCAAAGCACAGGGAGTGTCGGAAGTAGTCTCTATGTATGACATCTCATTGTGATATACAAAACAAACAGAAGAATGGGGGCAGTCAATCACAACTGTAATTTGCCATGATAGTACATATATATAGTCAGAAACAGTATTTGCCATGATAGTACATATACACAGTCTGACAATTATATAATGCGACTGAGGTTATAGAATAAAACTGGAACAAAAGACTTGAGTACTATCTGTATTTTATTCAAAGTACATCCCTTCTGCACTGATACAGCGAGCGGCACGATCTAGCAAAGACTGAACGACCTCTGCATGTCTTCTTGTGGTATGGCCCGAAGATTCGACGTCACAGCTCCTTGGATGTCTTGCACATCTTCACAGAGGCAACCTTTCAATGGTAACTTCAGTTTGGCGAACAAAAAATAATCATAGGGGGATAAATCAGGGGAGTAGGGTGGATGATTGAGCACACACACTTGTTTACAGGCTAAAAATTCTTGTACAACAACTGCCCGGTGAACCGGTACATTGTCGTGAAGAAGAAACCAACTGCCTGGTGCTGAGTACTCAGGCTGGACACGGCGAATCCTCTTCCATAGACGTTCCAGAACACTCAAATAAAAACTTCCAGTGACAGCTTGTCCCTCAGCGACAAACTCGTGGTGAATAATTCCCTTGCTGTCGTAGAAACACACAAGCATTGTCCTCACGTTTGACTTTTGAAGACGAACTTTTTTGCCTTTTGGTGATGCTGGTGACTTCCATTCAGCACTCTGGTGTTTAGTTGTGGGATCATAGCGAAAACACCAAGTTTCATCCTCTGCTACAATCAAATTCAAGAAATTTTTATTTCTACGAGCAGTTTTAATGATGTCTTTTGCATACTGAACATGCTCGTGTCTTTGATCATCAGACAATGAATGTGGAACAAACCGGGAAGTGAACTTTCTCTTGCCCAAGTCTTCCACTAAGATTTGACGAATTGTCTCCCTGTTAACACCAAACTCATCAGTCATCATTCTCACGGTCGCACAACTTTCTTTTTGTATTCGTTCTCTCACTTTTGCAATGAGTCCCTCATTGCAAACAGAAAATGGACACCCAGGCCTGGCTTCATCTTCAATCGTTTCCACACCACTTTTGAATCGTGCATACCACCTGAATATCTGTGCACGAGATAAACAATTATCCCCATACACTTGGCTCATCAATTCCACAGTCTCAGGTGCAGTTTTCCTGAGTTTAAAACAGAATTTAATGTTCGCTCTCTGCTCCATGCCACCTACTGTGACCACGTCCTCTCACTACCTGCACAACATGGCACCGTATTTCCCGTCATGCTCAGCGTGGGGCGTTGCGGTGTTGCCAGATTACAGATGAAGGTTGGGCACATGGATGGCATGCATTGCTTCATAGATGGCACTTCTATCTTGGTCAAAATAAAATCAGTGGCATTATATAATTGTCAGACTGTGTATATAGTACAAACGGCATTTTACTCACTGCACAGAGGTTCGATGATTTCCATAACCATGGGCGAAGTCCCTGACAGTTGTGTCCAGCACATTATTTGCTCCAACTTGTGCATATGGGTGTTCACCTGAACATAACACATAGCACATAACAATTAGGTTAAATTTTACACCCAGAAATCCTCTGATTTAGATGAACTAATATTATTAGTACAGTGAAAAGAGGGAGGCCATGATAGGCTGGGCAAGTTGGTACAGAAGGGGAGACCAGGAATGTACACATAACTGTTGTGGGAAACCTCACAGAAAACCTCCACATACAAAACCAAGAAGGAAATGACAAAACAATAAGACAGAGCTCACAGAGATAGACTGTGAAAACAATGCAAAAAACCAATACTGACAACAGAATAACCTTCTACATTTCCCCATCTGTTATGGCATGGAAGGACTTCCATAGGAAATAGACACCCAACTGGTAGGCAATCTACAATAAGACCATGAAAGTACCAGCTATGGTTGGGATAAGAGTATTTAAGGTTTTCCCTTGCTGCCTGCTGTTATATTCCTTTCTAATGTCCTAAGTCTATCAGCCCAGCATGCTTGTTGCTAGCAAAGGTTATCACTACGAATATTCTTGTGAATGAAATGGCTAGATGACTGGTGGGGACATATTCTGAGAGGGAAAGTGTAACAGCTCAAAGTGGAATGTGGAATGGGCCAATCCACTGGATTCCTTTCTGTAGCCTCCTTATGGTTAAGGTGAAATTCACAGTGTGTTGCTTTCTATGAATGTAACTCTGTCACTGCCATAGTTGTTATCTGCACCACACCAGACAATACTTACTTCTCAGCTTGTCATACTGATGCTCTGCTTTCAGACGTGCATATGGTGAGACGCTATCATCAGTCTGACTCAAGGAACTGTGCTCACTACTCCTGCTCTCATCTGTTGGGCCATCTTGTAAAGAGCGATTTCTGTTGGCCCCGGATGTTGTTCTTGTTGCTGAAATCAAGGTATTTGGCTTTGTTGTCCAGGGCTATGGATTTCATGGATCTGCCTGGTACACTCTCAGTAACTGTTTCCTGCATTTTATGTGGTTATTCTTTGTGCTACCCCACATATCACGCACATAAATTGCTTTTGTTTCTTGCTACAGTTTTATCACTTTAATTACTTGAATGGGCAAATAAGAGTTTAAATTTCAATACGTTATTTCAATAGGGTCTATTCAATTTCATTAACAAACTGTTAATATCATTCTAGTCCAAAGGATATTATTAAGCCTTCCTGTATTATCTGGTTTGTGTTCATGTATGTAAGTGGATAAGTCAAAATTATCCCAAATGTAATGTTTTAAAATGATACAATATGATATTATTTGAGTCTGTACAGTAACGTTTCTCCACATAAGGTGAAAACTGCTTGACAGTAACGCTGAGGGTTTGTGCCTGTACCGTCAAGCACAGTGAGGAGTATAGCCAGGCCAACAAGAATTTAAAAAAAATCTTCCTAGGTAATTTCTGACTCAATCATGTATATTTTCTTCCGCCTATATGTCCCCATATTCTCTGCTATTTGGTTCCTCCAAAAGTTAAGGTCATGGCACATCTGATGCAAGCCCAGCAATAATGCAGAAAGGGTGAAATGCGACCTTCAAATATTATCTTGCTTCCAGATTTAAAAAATGCAACAAAAAGTATGGTGTTTAAAAAACATTTGACTTTAATATTTATTGTACATAGAAAGGGGCTTCAACTACTGTAATTAAAATTAATTAGATGTCATATTCATGGTCTAAAGCATAGGCGTCCAACCTGCATATCACCAGCTTGTGTTGTGCGGCCCACAGTAACATTTGTAAATTAAATATGTATTGTACATAACTGCACAATAATTTAGGTGTCTAGGTGAACCACTTATTGTGATTTTTTCAAATATCTGCTGGCTGCTTTGAAACTCCAAATCAGGGACAGCTATCCAAACACAGAAGCATGGGCTTTGTTCTGTACTCATGCATCATGCTCGTATGTGGCAACTTACTGAAAATTACCTTGCAGAAATATTATGATCCAAAATGTACCATTAATATTTTACAACAAGAAAGTAACAAAGGGTTTTTACTGACTACACTAACACATTTTGGTAAACACTCTCTCTGGCACTCCTTTTCTCCTCATATACAAAATGACCAGACAGCATAAACAGTCCCCACACGCTAACTCTAACAGAAGTTGCAAAGGCCTTAATCCACAAGCAGAAAGACATTTAACTGAAGTTTTCATTTTGAGGACTGTACAAAAGAAGGAGGCAAAATGCATGGATGGCCCACCATATAGTGAGTAGGACCACTACACACAAACTATTAGAACAGATGGCAACGAACATAAAGCATAAAGATATAACACTCCACACATGACCAGGTGCTAGAACACTTGTAAAACTAGTTGCAGAATGCATCCAACAGTTGGCCTGTATGGGGTAAGATTAAATGTCAGAAGCAAATACAAGACACTTAACCCTTTAAAGGCGAAGCGTATCTGTTTTATATAAGGACTCAGTGCGTACTGCGCAGTAAACACTCTCCACTTCGGTTATAAAAACCAGTCTCTTAATGTTTTATAAGGCAAAAGTTGCTGTTTGTTCTGAGATCTGTACAAAACACATAAACACAATGTGAGCACCACGTAGAATTTTTTAATGTTAAACCTGGTAGTATGTAAAGTTACCACTAGCCTTTAAAGGTTAATGACACCCTGTCCAGGGCATAGGTATCTAAAGATAGGATCATGGTGAAATTAACTGGCAAATATATGGAAGTGGCCATGGACTCTTATGCAGTACAAATTCAGATGTGGCAGTGGCCATGCAACTATTATGGACTAAAAACTAAGAATTTTCTTGGTGCAAGTAAAAACCTAAAATAAATCAGGTTATGTGCCTCCAAACAGACATTTGACTCAGGGTTCTCTCAAATATGAAACTAGACATTAACAACAAAGTTGTAATATTTGGTGAGCATCTTAATAAAAGGGCCACAACATCTGCACCATACGAATATCAGGAGCCAGGGCAGTTCAGTTGGCTTAGTGACTAAGCTACAGGCCAGACAATAGTGTAAACAGGGTGAGATTCCCTGGAGATGCAAAGGTTTTTCTGTTCCCCACCATATTTAGACAAATTCTGAGGTCTACCCACCATCCTAGCTTATGGGTTAAAGAGGCTCTTTGCTCACAGGTACAGCAGCTGAGGTGGCACTAACGAGTATCCAGCGCTGAGGTTAAGAATGTGTGGAGCTTATCCCACTTTCCCATACACTTTTATAGCTTATACTTAATTAAGAACAGAGAAAACTTGACCTTTACTAAATACACATAATTAAGGCATACACATAATTAAGGCATACACAACATGCGACTGAACCATCAACTGTCTTCTGATACTCACCCACCAACTGCACATGCTTGTTCTCTTCAACGGTGGCATACAGTTCAGAGCTTGTGTCCCCATTATGTTCACTGTTCTCCCACACGGTGTCACCACTCTCAAGCCGAATTCTCTGCGAGTCAACTGGAATGTCTGGCAGACTTCTGTTGGCTGGTACTGAAACCCTGTAAGCACAACATGCTGTGTCACTAACTTCAAGAGCCAATGTGCTCACAATGCAACGAACATTATTCCTTTGCTGTCATACTACATGAAATACTGTACAGGACTACAAAAGATACACGTGTTAACATGCAACAGTATCACTATAAGCAGTTATTTTGCAACAGTTATGAATGATTACACTCACACTGCAGAAAGCAGCCCCATGCACCACCTCTCTTTAGATACCCATTCAGCTGCTACACTGCACCTCCCCACCCTCCATAGTTCTCTACAATCCCCTCTGGTCGTTAGCCATTCTGTTCTATAATGATACACTCATTATAATTAATTACGATAGTCTACAAAATTTTTATACCAGTTTCACTGCTTAATACAGAAGCCAAAATAAACAGATGTTTTATTAACAACTAGTAGAACGCCTGTTAAAATATCAACAGAGGAGATCTCCGTTCTTCTGTGAGATTATGCAGTGCAGAGTGGACTTCTTGACCTTTGAAGATGGGACTGATAGGCTGTCCTAAAACGTCGGTACAGTGGTACCACTCTACGGTGCGTAATATCCCACAACAGTGCAGCTCTCATCTACATTGCGGCAGAAGCCTGAAACCACACATTTCAACAAGAAGTGGTGACAATTTGTATTTCTAGCTTATCATTTCAACAGATGACCCCTCAATTGAGACATTCATATACAAAACAGCCCTAGCATGATACTATGACATCACAATTTCACTGAATATTCATGCCATGAATCTCATAGTTTCTTAAGAGCGAGCTTGATAAATATGATTTGTGAAATGTAACACTACAATGGTGACTGATGCATAGTTACCCCAAATTTGATCATTCCATAAGCATCCTAAAACTACTGCAAACATTTCAAGGTTTCTTCTTTATTACACAGTCAAAGAGTGTTGTGCTGACAGACACCCTTTACTGCTAATCCTTTGCATAAATATGAAGATTAATTACTGTCTTCTGGGACATTGTACAGTGTGGTTTGGTACAAAGGTACCATTGTTTTGCATGAACATGCCATCTCCATTTTTATGGTGGATCTGCAAGGCAGCAGATTCCTCCAAAACAATAATTTCTTTTACCAGACTTCACGATGTCACATCCAAAGAGACAGTAATATTCATCAATTTCATGTTTCATGTTGGTTACTACTACTTCAGGCATTAATATAATCCTACATAGATGTCATTTAAAGCAGTAATTTCATGTAGTATGATGCGGAATAGCACTACTCTAGTTCACACATACATTGTATATGTACAACACAAACAGTACTTTGAACCAGTGTTACAGTTACAAGAGATTTGGTCACTTCTTCAAGGGAGATACCAGCCAATGGAAGTACGCACGCACGCACGCGCGCACACACACACACCAATACTTAAACCATATAACACAACACTTATTTATTACAATCCACAATCTGCAACATGTTTTGGCTATGTTAAGCCATCCTCAGGCTGAGCACGATTACAATTGTTTTATATAATTATATAAAACGAGAATGTACAACTGTAAACATAACATTATTAAAATCAAGATCTCAATTTTCGTCACATCAGTTATACTTGTATTCCTACATTAAAATATTAAAAGCAAATATTAAAAAAATTATAACAAGCCAACTTTATCAATAATGTTTTAACATCTGTTTAGTATTATAATATAATAAATGAATACAACTGATGTGACAAAACTTCAGCTGTCAAGATTTTAATAATATTATGTTTACCGTTATACATTTTCTTTTCATACAATTGTACAGCCTGAGGATGGCTTAATGTAGCTCAAACATGTACCCAATGGTAGATTTAAATAAACAAACATTGTGTTAGTTAATTATTGGTGTCTACACACACACACACACACACACACGCGCGCGCGCACACGCACACACACAATGGGATGAACAATTATCAATTCATGAACTAATTATTTTAATATATAAAAGGAACAAGAACCACAGTTTTGGAACTAGCCTTTTAGTAACTGATAAGACTTGGAATGAAGGTGAAGAAAGTGAGCCAGATAAGGGGATGATTCTGTACTTAATCCTATGGGCCCTGCAGTGTGATATTACTATCACAGATGAGCATGCCACAATTCATGACAAGAATGATGAATGATGTAAAGGATAAACTGTACAAAGCATCATAAATCACTTCAGTAGATATCACACAATGCTGCTGCTAGGAGTGCCAGTGTCAGCAAAATATTCTTAGACTGTAGGGAATGAAAATTTACCTGAAATGAACAATAATAATGGGATGTCATTAGCAACATTTGCCACACCCAAAAACCTAATGAGTGGGCCTGGATAGCATAGTCAGTATAGCGACTTGCTACAGGCTGAATGTTTCAGGGATCAAATCCTGGAGAGGGCAAGACTTTCTGCACCCGTCCAGACTGGCCCTGGGGCCCACCCAGCCTCCTGTATAATGGGTACCAGGTCTCTTTCCCAGGGGTAAAGTGGCCAGAGCATGGTGTTGACCACGCATCCCAAACTAGCACAAAGGTGAAAGAAAGAGTAGAGCAATACCTCTACTCTCCCTCTGAGCATTCATTGTTCTAGGGTGAGCTTTACCTTTAAAAACCTAATGATAACGCACACACTTCTGTACAATGAGTGACATAGTGCACTTGATATTACCATGACAGGATGATCAGACATCACATTTTTTACTGAAAAAATAAGACACTCAGACAAGGCTTTGATATTGACAGGAGCAGTTATTGCTATTTATGCTGAGACCAAAGAACGAAGCTGGGGACCAACCCTGACTACACCTGCCTTCAGTTATTATCCTCCCCTTACAATGTACTTCCCTGTATCCCTGTCTGGTTACCAAGCCATTATTTTCAGAGAAATGTTGAGGCTAAAAATGTGACAAACTTTGCTATACTGACGCCACAGAAAGAAAATCTATGGATCAACCACCTCCACATTTCTCTGACGATGTCACATTCCCCCCACTGTGTACTTCACTATATTCCGCCTGTGGTTGTATCGACTTTCCACTCACATGAATTTGACAGTGATGCACGATAACCTTCATTAATGACAGTTTGGGCTGGCTGGCTTGCCCATATGCGGCAAGAGGGAAGTATAACAGTAGACAAAGTGGGAAATGTTGGGCACTGTCATCCCCCATTACACAGGCGGGCCACTTATGTGACCCCAGGAGAGTGACTGCTAAATTGAGGGAAAAAATTTATAACAAAAAAGGTCACATACAGAACATACTCAAAACAGAAGAATTTGACATACATTGTCTTAGTGACAGAAAAGTGAAACAAGCATAATACTTGATGATCTTGAAATGGGCTGGACAAGCAGCTTGTATTCAAGACTGGCATTACAAAGTCACATGGAAAGAGCGAAATTCAAAGATTTCAGATATATAAGTTGTTGCCATGAAAACAGCAAGTCCAATTGTGGGTTTTTGTGATCACTGTGCTGAACATTCAGGTTTCACTTCACAGAATTTGTGAATCTTAATGTTTCATGGTGGTGTGATTGAGAGCACTACTCTTCTGGAATATGATGCCACATCGCTGTGTAATCGGTTCCCAATGTTATGAATAAACACAACACCTTCAGCCTCAAGAGTCTAGAGGTCAGGGAAGAATGACATTCTTCTTGGATGTCTAGCCCATTGAAGATGTAGGCAATATGTTCCTTTGTACCCAGTGATGTGGCATCATATCGCAGAACAGAGAATCCTCAGCAACAGATTTTTAAACCATCTATTCAGAGTTGGCTGTAAACAACAAAGTTAATCAGTTAATTAGCTGGGATTCCAGTACATATTCCATATCTAGAAGTTGTGACAAAAGGTTCTTTTTGGTATTACTCTCTGCCAAGCCCTCAGCATACTTGACAGGCAACACATGTCTGTTTCTATAGGAACAATGACCAGTTCTGAGGTACAACTTGCCCTGGTGTGTAGCAAAGGTGGTCCAGGTGGCATTAAACTCCATCTGCCATTTATGTTAAAAATCTTACAGTACAATTCTAAACAAACCCTTAAAAATCCATGCTATAATCACATGTCAAGTGCTACAACAAACAAGGAAATGACGCAGAACTGAGGATTATATTTGGCCAAGCCTTGTGATATCTACAAGACACTGATAAGGCAAGATGATGTAATGTAATGCACATACTGCTCAAAGCTGAAATGTAATAAACTTTTTTCTTAATATTACAGTGTTCTGGGGTACGATACCATGTAATCTACCAACAAATGGGACTCCTGCCCTGAAGACGGAGCTGGCACTGATATCTATGAGACTGCATGGCATCACATTCCAGCAGCCTTTATGCTTAATATTCACTGTCACGAGACGCTCAAATCTGAATTTTATTATTTGAAACTACACAAGGTTCTCCCTCAATTCTTTTTAAGGATACAGTGTAGAAAGTATACTAACAGTTGAGAAACTACTAACAGTCCAAAAACCAACAAAGTATTTTAGTTGTAACCATTCAGTGTCATAAAACTATTCAGATTGTATAGCAAACATGACTCCAAATGCTGTACACTTCTACAACTGTGTAAAATTGACAGATGGTAAACCTCAAGAGAAACACTACAGAGTCAAGCAACTCGCTGCTCCAAGTCTTTGTCAGACCACCCGGACACATGAAATTTATATAGTAGTACCAAATATTTGTGGGTTCTCAGTATGCAACTTTCTTCCTTTCACCCTTCTGGTGCCTAGAATTTTTGGGTAGTTTCCAGATTTTTGGAAAATTTGTGGACCCCTGCATAGAGATATTCTTACATACTACTATGCTTTTAACTATGTCAGACTTATTTTAAGAGATGCTTGATTCAAACACCAGACATGACACTGGCCATTTTACTGAAGTTTTTGTGGTATTTTCTCGGTTCTTCCTGATAAATGCTGAGACAGTCAAGCAGGCTTAGAAACTTTTCATGCAGTATATATTCACACACGATGTGGAATATACTCATATTTCTACACAGCATTTTCTACCTGGATATGCTGTAGTAGAATAAAGAGGTGAGATAGCATGCTCTGTAGTGCATTACACTTTCCACAACTAAGACAATTGATATATTAATCAACAGGCTAATTTAGGTATCATAATGGATTCTTTATTTTTCTGGAAAAACAAAAGGCACTAGTAACAAATACAGTTGTGTATCGCTTTAAACAAAGCACTGCCTCTGTACATATGTGTGTACATGTGCTTGTGAAGACTTCATTTTAGTGTTTAGACATACTTTGGTTTACAATGACATGATATTTACTAAGCCTTACATGTTAACACAGTGGATGACACACCACATCAAGCACTAAACAAGGCAAACAGAAAGCACTTAAGAAAACAGGAAGCATTATTACCAACTGTAAGTACATGACATAGACAACCTTTTGTTTGATTCTGTGGTGTCCGCACAAGACACCCCACTGCCAATCACTGTGCAAGCCTCAATTTCATTTGAATGCTGGTTATGATTCAAATTTTCTTCGGTATTGGTTATTTTCACCATGCCTGCAAGCCCCAGTAATTCATTCCTACAAGGAGAGCAAACAAAATGCACAGCACAAAACACATCATGACAATGCATATGACTATGTAGCATAAAGCACAGCACTTATCAGAACACACACATATTTATTGTGATGTTTACTGACGAGAAGCACTTGGCAGACCAAACTGTGCTCTTCAGATCTGCCCTCACACTCCATAATAATTACATACATTTGTCCTGTGACTTCTGCAACCAGTGTGTTTTCAAGAATGGTGACATGGGTCAAACTTTTGTTATTCCTTCTGTTTTACTAACTTTCATTGAAAAATATGTAATTAAATTAACTCAAGAAAAAATAACAAATATTTTGGCCATCCCAAAATCCTACTTTGACAAGAATTTCACTATTTCATCAGTATCCAATACAAAATAAATGAATGACAATTTGAATAAAATTGAGTTCAACACAAGATTTGTGTATGTTGATAACGCACACGTTTAAAGATACATGTACAGTTTAGTGAAGTAATTTTTAGTAGAGAAACTGAATTTCACATTTTGATAACTGAAGATTGTTTACCATAGCTACAACTGACACAGATGGTGATATAATTCATTCATGCTACTTAGCATACCACTCACTAAATACTTTGCATAAGCTAAGGCAGATGGTATTGGGACATGACACAATAACCACGTATACCATATACAACAAACACAGCAGTCACATGGAATTTATGAAGCAATGGAAGAAAGGAATTTGAATGAAGGAAAATGGGAAGATGTACACCCAAAATTAAGTTGCACTTCAGACAGCGGTACAGAAACAAAATTGTAGAAGTATACAGTGTGCACTTAATGGGCATGGTCACCTTGAGACAGACCGCAAAACTCAGGCCCTTCCCTAAACTGAACAATTATAGCTCCGGTGAATTGTTTGCTTGTAAAAGACACACATTAAATTCACAAACAACTGTTCACCATCAAGCCATGTATACTGAAACTTTTGAGAAGCCTAACAAATAAATACTGAGTGAATAATCAATTAATATTCAGGATTCAACGTCAAATGTTATTACACACTAAAATAAATTAAATATTTATGGTTGTTTCAAAATCATACGGTAATAGAGCGCTATATGGAAATAATAAAACAAATGCAATTTCAACACAGTATCAATGCATTCTACAGTTTCTTCAGTTCATGTAGCAAGTGGGTATGTTCAGCAGCCCATTGACAATTGTTTAATTTACACATCTAACAGGGCCGGCTCAAGATGTGGGCGCCCCACGCACGCTGATAATTGGGCCAAACTTCAACCCCATATTCTCGGTACTTTTTCAGCCTAGGACAAGCTGGCAAATATTTTTGAGGGCATGTGCCCAAATTGCAGATAATTTTCAGAGAAATTATTTTGTGTGTGGAAACCTGAGTTTAGTAACATCCTTTTTCTGATCATTCCACTGATGTCTTTGCACCCCTTACAGGTCAGCTGGCGTCCTGGGCAACTGTCCAGCCCCTTCGACCAGCCCTGATGTCCAGAAATATACAGACAGTCCTTTTGGTTTCACTAGAAGTATCTTAGAAACCATAAATTATGAAAAAAAATGTACTGAGTATATCATATATGTTTTGCTCCTCCCTACAACATTTACTGGCAATGTTTTATGTTCCACAAATATTAAGAAACCTACGCCTACAAGCAAGCAGAAACCACCTACATAACTGATTATATTTTTACGCATCTACGTCTTAATATAAAGTGTGAAATGCAAATAGTTCAATAACTTTTTATTAAATTCTCCAACATAAAGATCTTGACATTCAATCAATACAGATGGAGTGAATTTAGTAGTCACTCCACAGGGATGCAAAAGTCTGTCAAAAAACCAAGTTTATACATGTGAAAGGAATAAACTCCAGCTACTGAACAAGCTAGCAAGATACATGACATACAGTAAATAACACACAGATAAGAAGAGCTTACTGACGCCCTTCTGGAGAAACTTTACAAATGCATTAATTCAGACTCCTAAACGTTAAATAAAGGTGAGTGACACCTACAAAGAATTACATTTTTATGATGTACTGTGGGGAAAGGCAGTGCCACAGTCTATACATTATGGCTCCCCCAAGATTAGCCCAGGATTATGAAAGCACATTCACATTCCTGGGCTACACACTGGATCTTGCCAACCTCAAACTGAAGTCCTAGGTTCCATACTTTTAAACCATGCGTCTTTAATGCATCTCAAATAAACCATATTTTATTGTTGCTCATTGCCTCTTCAACCAAAACGATTAGAACTGCAGATATGAGCATAAAAACTTTCATTCCATACTACGGCCATAAAAAAGTTCAACAGATGATGCTTGAAACTTCCTACTCTCTGCTTGCTTTTGTAATTGTATCAGGCCTCTCTGGCCTATGTCAACCAGCCCAAAGTGCTTCTTGGTGGCAAAGGTTATCACTACCAGTACTTATGTGATAAATGCACAGGAATACAAAGAAATAAGCTGGAGGGGGGAGGGGGGTTGGACACAGCTGCAGGATGAAAGTGGAAGTGGTCAATCCATGAAACATCTTCCCCTAACATCATTATAATTGTAAAGTTTCTTATTGTTAACATGAAAACAAACTGAAGCAATGCAGAAAGGGGAAATTATGTTGGGTAAAGAAAAAAAATATCTCCTTCAAAATCAGAATGGGAAGACTTGTAGATGAGAAAATTATGGTGAATAAATACACCAATTACAAGCCACTACTGACACAATGTACAACACACACAATGAAACATATAGCTTACACATGCAAAAATTTACCGCAAAATGAATAACAGCAATACAACACACACACCTACACAACATGCACTCTGCATTAATGGCTGGGATATTTTGTTCATGTGGTTTCCCTAATATACAAACTTACTTCAGTCATACAGATGATGTAAATCGAGATGACGGATCATAATTTAACAGAACATTTTTGGACTGAGTGTTTCTCAATTTGCATCTTAATAAAATGCTGCAGTATGAGGCAGACAACCTAATCAATGAGCAGAGAAACAGAAACTTATCTACAGGAGATGACAGGTACAGAATTTACTGGGCCTAAACACTGACAGAACAGCTGATAAAGAGATACTGCACAACACACCCAACATTATATAAGCTGACAGCACCAAAACATTATATACAGCTGTTCCTAATACTGATAATACCGAAATGTTATGTAATGCAGCAGCATATGAAATCTAACAGCAATGGTATATGGAAATGGTGATAACAGTAACACGAATCCTGTCAGCAACTCATGTGGTACCAAACACGACGCGTATGAGCTCATAATTCTAAACCTGAAAGAAGGTATCTCCAGCAGCACCCAGAACATGGGAGCCAGAACAGTGTAGTCAGTACAGTGACTACGCTACAGGCTGGATGGTCCAAGGTTCTGTTACCGGGCATCTTCAGGTTTGCATTTCTACCCATACGGGGAGTTTTATGGCTAGGCAGGTAGAAAATATTTCTGCTGTAACAGCAGTGTTTGCATTTCAGAGTTGTGAGGGACAGGACACAAAAACGCCAGAAAAGCGAAGTTACATCGCCATGGTCAAGAGCTAGTGTGTTACTCCAACCTACTAGAAACATTTTATTTTGTCGGCGATATCAACAAAGTCTAAGTAAGATTAACCTTTTAAAGCCTAGCGGTAACTTTACGTACCACCAGGTTTAACATTAAAAAATTCTACGTGGTGCCCACATTGCGTTTATGTGTTTTGTACGGGTCTCAGAACAAACAGCAACTTCTGCCTTATAAAACATTAAGAGACTGGTTTTTATAACTGAAGTGGAGAGTGTTTACAGCACGGTACGCACTGATTCCTTATGTAAAACAGATAAGCTTCTTCTTTAAAGGGTTAGTGAGTGTTTCTTTTCGTGAACAGACGGACCAACAGAAAGTGGTGCGATTCTGTTGGGTGATGAAATGAAAATATTCCCTGACGTCAGGGTTTCTGATGCCAAGCCGAGCTAGTTAGTTTCATCCCTTGAGATACGAACAACGTATGGGTACAGTTTGAATCTTGCAGGAGGAGAAACTTTTCTCTTCTTCAAAACATCGAGACAAGCTCTGGGGCCCACCCAGACTCCTAACCAATTGGTATTGGGGTACTTCCACAGGGGCAAATCAGCCTGGGTGTGACGTTGACCACTCACACCCATCTAGCGCTGAGGGTAAGAATGAGTGGAGCTGCACCTCTGCTTTCCCTACATGCCATTATGGTGTGCAGCGAGACAACTTACATTCAAAGAGCATTAGTGTTTGGAACGTGGCACAATGTTCATAAATTTCTGCATCTTCAATGACAGCTGATGACACAATTTGTAATTACTTTCGTAAAACTCATAATTATAAACAAACTGGTGTCAAACCTGAGGGAGAATAAATGACACTAATAATCGCTTACTGCACAAATTTACTGTCTGACATCTCAGGTAAGTAAGAAGGATGGCCACTCATCGGCCTTGATTCTTTCACTCATTACAGATGGGTGTGTGTTTTTAAACCTTTCTACTAATACAGCAATGAAAGAAAATGCCTTACACACTTACTATATGTACTGAACAAGCTACTGACTTGCCCACAATATGACGTGAGGAATTACTATATGATTAAAATACCTCTAAAATGATCTAAACTACATTAACCCCACTAGAATCATTTGGAAATGCTTACAGCTTTTGATCAACTGATATAGTATACCAACTAACTCAATGTCTTTACACTGCAACCATTAAAACAATCAGGCTACTTAGCAAAGCAATTATACTGTGTTAAAATCACAAATGTTACATAACAGTGCAACTGTAAGCAAATGCAAAATGAAAACACTTGTAAAGACCAGCCAATAATTGTAAAATCAAGAAAGCACACAAATGACAGGTTCTGCAACATTTTACTCTTATTCTTACAATAAAAAATATAAATTAAAATTATGGAATATCATTTTACAACTGTCAGTAAAAGAACTTTCACTGAGGCCTTAAACATATATAAGAGAAAGGGCAGTGTCAACAAATGTTACTCATACCTTTTTCAAGAGGTGTATCAAGTTACTGCTTTCTTGCAATGAATTTTAATATTTTTAGGTCTAATGACCCCTGGTACTTTGTATGGTTACGTGCAATGGATGTGAGCAATGGCCTCAAAATAACAGTTTAATTACACTGCATTCTGTGCATTACTGTAGATCTACAAACTCCCAAAATTTGCCTCGATCCTCTTTCAGCTCCTTTACCATTCACACAGATTTCTGTACTTAATATTTAACGCTCTAAAAATAATTACTGGATCATGTCGTCGTTCATCTTACTTTGGTACAGTTTTCCTGCAGCAGATACATGCTACCAGCACAGCAACGAGCGGTATGGCCACTCCCACTGTCACAGCCCACAACTGCCACACTTCTTCATTGATCTGCATCCTGGTTCATTATCATCTATGAAACACGTCCTTGTCCTTGCCGGGTTTATAATCTGTCTTAAAAGCAATACGTGTTTAGTTGCTGTACGTCCATGTGTTGACAGCGCAGTAACCTCTTGGCCTACTTGACCAACAAACCCATCTACTCGTACGGATTTTAAATAGATTTTAAACACGCAATTAAGAGTTCCATCACGTCACACAACTGACCTGCACATGCTATCTTATTACATATCTTACAACACATAAATCACATGCTGCGTTCGTAGAACGCATTTACACGAAACTGCATCCCACACTTCGCCCTCCATTACCACTAACAATCCGCCATTTTTACCCACACGCCGTTACTGCCATCTGTAAAACAGTTTCAAGGTCAACACTTATGGTACGAGATTTGAATTTCGAATGGTAGTGCTACAGAATGGGCCATTTAAAAACAACAGAAATAATTTGTATCTTACTCTTTCACGTATTTAAAAAAATTGGTAAATGTTAAAGTTAAAGTTGATTAAGGTTACTAATCAATGTAATACTTAATTTTTAAAATCTGAACTGCAAAACAGGCAGCACAGCTAAGGACACAAGCAACAATTTCTAAGATACTTAAAAAAGATTTAGTAACTGTTGTGAGCTGTTATTCGTCAATGTACTGAGTGCTGAATTTTAATCTGAACTGCATTTAGAAGCTTAACGAAATAAAAAACAATGACAATGTTAAAATAGGGCAAGATAAAAATTACAACAATTTTTAAACAAGTTATGAGCAAAGTCCACTATGTGTTGTACATCAATATAATACTTAATTTTAAATTTTAATTGCAACAAAGACCGGACAAAGAAAGACAAGCAACACTAACTTAAAAGGGTGCAATTACTAATGTAAATATAATATTGGAAAACACATGTTAACTAGGGTAACTTACATGCAGATAGTCACTGAGAATGACACAAATTATGCATAGTAACGCATCTAAATAATGAATGGTTTGGTTATAAGATGTAGAAAGGCTGCTGGTGCCATGTGGTATGCATACAGTAACGAACATTTCGGTTTCTTAAGTTGAGGAATTTCTCAGCTAGTCTGTTCTATGAAGTTAGTTTACACACGCATATTGCGATTTACTAATCTTGTGACATATTCTACCAAAACACTAGTAGTTCAATATGTATAAAAATGCAGTGTATGATCAATGATGGGCAACGTGAAAGTCATGAAGAGCCATTTGCCAGGATCTGAACAATAAAGTAAAGCTAGACAGTACTTTAACAGGTTAGAAAAAGCAGAGAATTCCAAGTATTTCTGTGGTTTACTAAACCAATTTTTCATCCTATTCTTCCTACTTTTCCCCACAACAGAATGAAAATGATGGCAACACAAATTTTTCACATCATGTCATGCTTGGAACACTGAACAACAGGTTACAGCTGTAGCTCTACTGTTTTGTTAACCTCGGCACTAGACGGGGTGGGTGCTTAGCACCACGCCCCGGCCGTTTTACTCCCGAGAAAGAGGCAGTACCCATTGTACAGAAGGTTGGATGGGCCCCAGGGCTGGTCTGGACAAGTGCAGAAAATCTTGCCCCTGCTGTGATTCGATCCCCAGACTGTCCAGCCTGTAGCAAGTTGCTATATTGACTGCGCTATCCTGGCCCCTTGAAATTATATGGACCTAAATACAGTGACTGCAGTACTACTGACCATGCAAAGCCATCTTAACACACAGATAATTAATAACACAGATGCACAACTCTACACTGTAAGTGGGCACCTGGAAATCTGCACATAATGCTACCATCTCTGAAGTAAGATATTGTAATGGTGGTGTGAAGTGAACCCAAATTTGTAACAGCCAATTTCAAAGCTCTGTCTCTGATCCAGGAAAGCCAAAACAATCACCATATGTCAGAATAATCTGAAATTCTCATATTGCAAAGGATTCTGATTAACCAGTGGACTAACTTAATTGGCAATCACTTGGCCTCTGGCCTCAATAAAACTCTGGGAATAACTTTACCCACATAAACTTTCAGGGACTTGGCCAA
This sequence comes from Coptotermes formosanus, assembly GCA_013340265.1. Classification (NCBI taxonomy): domain Eukaryota; kingdom Metazoa; phylum Arthropoda; class Insecta; order Blattodea; family Rhinotermitidae; genus Coptotermes; species Coptotermes formosanus. The sequence goes on from BLKM01001615.1 coordinate 21,024, forward strand.
TGTTACTGCAAACTAATATTCTGCCATTTGCTTGGGAAGAAACCACGAAAGTTACGGGTTGGAATTCAAACCATATTATAAACCAATGTAAACCAATTAAAAACGCAACTAACCAGCCTTCTGAATATGCAGAACACAGGAGAATTAACTCAATCATCCACAGAATACACATGCTAGATAGAAATAAAGATGGCTGGACCAGCAGTACATCAACACAGCTCTTTTGGGGTTGAGTTATTGCTTGAGAGAAGCTTAAGGGAAATAAATCACCAGGCACTGATGAAGTTATTGCAGAATTTATCCAAACATGATGTCAGCCATTACACTCAGGTCACAAACTTACTAGTTCTATCATTCTATATATTTACTTGCTTTATTTCCTACATGTTGCAATCACACATATTATCATGTGGGAAAATATGTATGCAACAAGAATGGTACAAATATACACAAGTTTATTACAATATAAAAAGTACAACAACAATAATAATAATGATAATAATAGGCATGTATCTGATGAACAAATAGAGGACATTACTTTAAAAGTACATCTGTCATCAAACTTATACTTTAAAGCATGGACAAAGAATGTACATATTTAAAATATTTTCAGTGTCTAATATTGATTGTCTATTGCCCAGATAAGAACTTTGGTTTGTATTGGTTTATTCCCTTTTTAAAATAAATTTTTCCAAATGCATATTTTTTTAATCTATTTTACTTATGGTAATGTTTTACTGTAACATACACTTCTTCTGGGTGTAGCTTTTATATTATAATTGTCACTGTGTTGTTGATGGTACATAGTTGGTTACTGTGGCAGTTTTATGCAGTGTTTGCAAGTGCCATATTACTGTACTATTAGTGGTCTATAGGTATAAAGTTGTGAGATGTATTTTATCACTTGGCAGTTTCTAAACATTACTGAAGATTTAAAAACAACATACATCTCACCTTAACAGGAATACATTTAAAATGAACAAAAGATCAAACAGTATCACACAAATACTTTTGCCCAAACTGCATCTCATTTTATGCTGGCACTATCACCAATAAATGGTTCATACAACTCTCGTGCTGCTACCTGCAGCAACCCAAACACATATGTTCATCTTCAAGATTACTGAACCTAAAAACAAAATAAGTGTTGTTATTATCTAGTAGTAAACAGAATGGCAGTATGGGATGAGTACTGCTGTAACACTGTGGGTTAGGATGCTTTGGACATGTCACACAAACAAAAGTACATAACTGAGATGACCTTCAGATATGAAAAGTGACCTGCTAGGGGACCAAGAACAGATGGAATCAAATGAATAGGGGCAGCAGATGGAACATAAACAGCATGGAGACAAACAAAGAATGACATGTTTTAAGCACAGAGAAGAAAGTGGAAACAGTTTTCTTACTACCCACAAATATGGAAATGCCACAGGATGATGATGATAACAGGGTGCCCAAATTTTCCAAAAATCTGGAAGCCACCAAAAGAAAAATCTGCATTATAATGTAGTGAAATACATACGTATTTGAAAACATGCTAATGCTGATCATGGTACAATGTGAAGAGTCTAGACAATCCTCTCCGCTCCTTTTGCATGTGGATGACGGATTACCATGCTGGACTGATCTAATAACCTCCTTCTGTGCCGAATTTTTGTTGTATGTTTATTTTTATGACTTCACACAGACGTGTATCAGTGCAATAATGTCATCAGCGTTACTTATGTCATGTTCTTACAGGGGATACGATGTTCCTGACTGATAGCATGTTCTGTTGTCACTCAGCTGTTCACATTCTGCAGGCAGTGCATCAGTGCCCACTACCAGTCCAGTATGACATTTTGAACCCTGCGTTTTTCGGGGGCACATCTCTCTCACTATTCAACTCACAGGTTTTTTGAATAGTCAAACCCTCTACTTCCCCCCTCCTGCTACCAGCAGACAGATCTGCTTCATAAGGGTCTACATGTTCGCTTCAATCTTACTGGTTACAGGTCAATGGAAAGAAAAGTGCCCTAGTCATCAGCATTAACAATGATGTAGTCACCTAGTCACCTCATGTTTAAACCTAGTATCCAGCATTTAAATTGCAATGCAGCTGCTGATGCCAAAATTATTTTCGTTTTAAATGCCTATGCCTGCACCTAAGTGGGAAAACGTTTTTACTTACGTCTGGTAAGAGTTACATTTAATGAGACAGTGGTTTCCTGTTCCGCCATTAATGATTAACCCTTTAAAGACGAAGTGTATCTGTTTTATATAAGGACTCAGCGCGTACCGCGCTGTAAACACTCTCCACTTCGGTTATAAAAACCAGTCTCTTAATGTTTTATAAGGCAAAAGTTGCTGTTTGTCCTGAGATCCGTGCAAAACACATAAACGCAATGTGGGCACCACGTAGAATTTTTTAATGTTAAACCTGGTGGTACGTAAAGTTACCGCTAGGCTTTAAAAGGCTAAAATGAAGAAAGTATGCACCTACAAAACAATGGCAATCCAGCTGACACCTACATGGTGCCATAACCCATGCACTGGCTCATCGTGAGCATCAAACGACCCTGAAAGCCCGAAAGTGCCCATACAAAACATGTAAACACGACCCTTCCGCCAGTGCAATACACACACACACACACACACACACACGTAACACATGCTCTAAACTTATTTATATTTTTTAAAATAACCAGTACAGATGAAAAATAAATGTTAAAATGAGGTATGTCTGTAAAATAATTCAAAACATTACAAAATATATGTGTCACCTTTAGTGCCACCATTTTTGGTTACCCATGAGTTTTGTAAGCTATACTTACATGGCAAGCGAGCAAGCATTACAGAACTTTTCACTGCACTTTGCACATGTTACAATGCAATGACCACAAAGGAACTTCTCACAGAATGTACACTGGGAATGAATCTCTGCACATGGCATGCTGCATACCTGACACTGATGTGTTGGTTCTGGCTGAAAAAAGATTTCAGTCACTCTAAAATTTCAGTAAACAAGGAACAGGGACACTGGTATTTTTTCCCCAAGTGAAACCATTAATTTTGGCATCAAACCTAACCAAATAAATTCTAAAAGGTTTTGACGATGGTGTATAACATTGTGTGTTGATACGTTTCTGGACTCTATCCATCGTCTGGACAATAATACTGTATTAGAATAGTGTAATATTTTAATATTCTCATATTATTGTCCAGACAGTGGATAGAGTCCAGAAACCTATCAACACACTAACAAAATAAATTTCCAAATCTTGGAACCAAAAACTGGGACATTCTAAAAATATCAGAAAATCATATTGCATATAAAAGTCATTCATCTTTTCTGCTGTGTAATGTTATACAGGATTATACACATTCATACTGTCCCGGTAAAATCTCAGAAATATCATAAAAATCTCAGAAGTACATAAAACTATATTACAAAATATCTACATTTGCGTCATCATACTAGGAATCCCATAAAAATGAGAATAAATACGAATTTTATAAAATTCTAAGCTCTATTCATTCAGGCAACAAGTTTGTAACTCCTTGGTCTAATGGCACACACACGACATAATTTTATTAAAATGAAACAGATCAACTGGGAATGAATGTGGAAGTAAAAGATGTTTATGAACAAAATACAGTCATATGCCTATTACATAAAACCAGCAATGACATTTAGCAGAATTGTTACCACATCATGTCGGTGTCAGATCTTTTCCGCTGGATTTTCACCTGCTTTTCAGAAAAATAAGTCAAGCAGTGAATGAACAATAAAAATTGTATTTCAGCTGCAAAGCTAAATTCAGATGTGGTACGTAATTAAATAAGACAACTTTTTCTTTTACTTCTTCTTCTTTAGCACTATGGCCACTTGACTTTAGCCTTAGCTTCCCTTTTTGGGCTTCTCAACATTATTTTTTCGAGGATGGAGTTGCCAGCCTCATGACCAACCTTCAACCTGGGGGACCAGAAATAAGACAACAATACTCTAACCAGAAAGAGTTAGACAGTTGAGTCACTATAGTGAGTAAACTACTGGATTGAAGAATGGTGGTTCAATTCAAATAAGCAAGAACACATTTTTCTCTTCTCTATAGTGTCCAGACCAGCTGTGGGAACCACCCAAAATCCTATTTAATGCACACTCAATGCTTTCTCTGGTGACAATGGGGTTGCAGCATGAAGCCAACCACTCGCCTCCATCTACTGCCAACATTAAGAATAAGTGGATCTAACCTCTCCATTCTCTGCCATCAAGGCACTCAGCTTAATAAAGCACATGGACAACTTTATTTTTCACTCTAACCAGCAGTGTCATCTATATAAAGTGGCACCTCCAATAGTGCAAACAGTGACAGCAACAATCATAGAAACCCAGGGCTGTTAAGAGTTGAACAGGATGATAATGGTAGAAATCAGAACACCATGCTTTACTTCCTGCTTGGATTAATTCTGCGAGGCTTTGACTAGTATTTGGCAATTTATAGCTCTTCTAATTTTCAACAGTGATCTCAGTCTCAAAAGAAATTTTCAAAGTACGACAAAATCCACTGCCTTGAATATAACAACAATCCTTAAGCATCTAAAGGTTTAGAACTGAAAACACATATTGAATAAAAGTTAAAAATCCTTGCAGGAAATAGTACCTTAATGGTGCCCCAAGACTGCAACTGGCACTGTCTACTCAGGAACATTTGCTTGTAATTATTTTTCAGAATTGGAATACCCAAATGCTGTCTTGTTGAAACTCCTGTTTCAGACACACTCACTACTTTTCTGGCTCCTACAAATAGCATTTTAAGGGTTTTATCTGAAAGAAAGAAATACAGACTGTGATCTTCCAAAATCAATTTACAGAGAACATGACAATGGCAGATAATGACTTAATATTTTCAAAGTATGGTATAATGGTTTATTGAGGCTGCTGTATGATGAACATTATGTTTACCACTAGGTTTTACATCACAGATGCATGTAACAGTCAGGGCTGTGGAGTCAGAGTTGGAGTTGCGGAGTTGGAGTCAGTAAAAACGTACCAACTCTGACTCCAACCTCAATATAAAATCTTAAATAGATATTAGCGACAACAACCATTAGACTTATACCTAAATGTAGCCTGATGATTCATGTGGTGGTGATGAAATGTCTTATGATACCATTTTCCATTTTAGGAGGTTTACCATTATTAATACATACTGAGCTTTTATGAAGGAGTCCTAGTCGAAGATTTAAAAATTAAGGAGTCAGAGTCGGAGGTTTTGTGTACCGACTCCACAGACCTGGGAACAATCCAAAATATCTGATACAGATATGTGACAACTGAGCTCCAAACAGTGGGTGTGTGACTCCTCTTCATTACCACCGAAACACATGTGATCAAAGTCACCTTACTAATACTAATTTTTGTGACTTCCAGTACAGTTATGTTATATTGCCTTGTCTGGCAAGTTCTGTAGTGGTTTTAGTCAAGTAAAAAATTAATTCTCATTCCAGTAACTTTTAAAAGTGCCTGCAACTGCGAAAACTAAAGGTTTTTAAAGTGTTGTATTTGCCTCAATGTCACTTACAGTGTAAGCTCCAGGAAAAACCTGAGACTTATATGGGAATGAGTGACAAAATTAGTATTCAGAAAATAGACAATCTGTGATAAATGCATTTATATTGAATTTTCCCAAAAGTTTTGAAAACGAAGCAGTTGTCTCTGAAAGCCCAAACTACAGCACAGAAAGAATGGAAGACTCAGACACCTTTAAAACTGAAAACTGTAACAATGTCTGTTCCTTGAACAAAGGCTATGGAGTCAACATGAGGGTCATCACTTTCTACCAAAAAGCTGTCACAAGTGAATGAAGGGAAAATTCAAGAAAGTCAAGTTCAGGTACGTATGGAATGATGGACAGAGTGAAAATGTTCACATTTTGAAGGTTCCTCCACAACGGGCCATACATGAGGAAAAACCAACAGAGAGTTCAAATGCTCAGAAATTAAACAGTTCAAACTGACAGCATCTTAGTGACAAAATAAGGAATTTTGTCAAGGCCAAATATAATATATGGCAAAGTGCTGCCACCTGCAACAGCTGAAATTGTTGAACAATTTCATAGGGCTAGATGAAATAAGCATAATCATGCCACACTTGAAAGATTATGCACTTGTTAATTCAGCAGATAAGAAGGTTCGCCTTCAGAAAAAGACTCATATTATGTGAGATAAAAGAAAGCTACGTAAGTCATAAAGAACTGAATCCTGAAACTGCTCGGCATTTCACAGTTTGCAAACTTATATTAAAAAAAAAAACTGTTTTGGTTGGAAGGAATGGTAAGCATGCAGTTTGTGTGTGTACCATCCATCAGAACGTGAAACTTATGGTTTCAGGTGGAAAACTGTATGATTTGGCCGAAAATAAAATAAATTTATGACTGCCCTAACGATTTGTGATATGCTGAGTGTACGGTGATACCAGGGAGAATGTGAGATGAATCCAGACACTGAGAACCTAATCAAAAACATTGTACAAATATTGGAATAAAACAATGTAAGCAACATAACCTCTAGACAGCAGATATCTCTGCAAACAACTGTGCAATTTGCAGCAGTGACCTCAAGTATGAGCTTTACTGTCACTTAGATGTGACTGACTCCCCTTGGAACAACCAACCCCATCAATTCGGTACGTTAATGCCAGTATAATTACTATTTTGGTCCCAAATATTGCTAATCTTACAAGTATAAGACTGTTTACAGATGAAAAAGAATGTCAGATAGTGCACAGTTCTCTGTAAAAACGCTTATGCACTCTTCCAGACTATGTCCACTTTATGGCAAAACTGCTGGTAAAACCCATCCTTGTAGGAAAATACTGACCATTAGGCTTCAGCATTCCAGGATAACGAAAACCCTACAGTCTACAATGGCGAACTCCAGTCTTCAAAACCCCAGGAATGGACTGAATGTGGTAAACATAGGCATACTCTCTGCGCTTTGCAGAAATTGAACATGGGTGCTCCCGCCTCGTCACTAAATTGACAGAGCTATCCCACTTCTTTCAACAACTGGTCAATCCAAATACTAGACGAAAAATATTTATGGCTTGGAAACACTGTACACTATCGACCGTGTCAATCTCTGAGCACGTAAATCTAGCTGGAGGAAAATTCAATGTGAAATGTTTTTTATGGGACAACAGTTCACACAGACTCCTAACGCCATTAAAAAATGGCCGCAAGTACTGCCTGTTTTGCATAAATAACCAACGACCATCATAAAGACAAGGTATGGCACAACATTAAGACAGCATCACCGACTGCTACGAATACCAATAAGTATATAAAAATAACACGTCTTACCATACACTGATTTCACGGATTCTTCATCACACAATTCTTTCTCGCTAATATGTATTTTATTTTGGGGTACAAGATCATAATCGAAGGGACAAATCCTCTTCGGCATTATAACAGTTTAAATTTATTCTCATAACAGAACCCGCAATTTCAAAAGCTGGTACTATACTATACAAATAAACTTTACGCAAAGTAGTCACGGCCACCGACGCAATGTCAACAATCGCATGTCACACCAACTTACAGCACACATGGCGAACACTTCAGAATTGAATGCACTTTGGAGACGAACATTTTAAAAACGGACTACGACCAAGACTACCTCCACACACTCCTCCACCAAGCCATAGCTCAGATCATGTAGTCCATCAGTGACACAGCCACAGCTACGGATGCAGCTACCTAGTATAAACACTACGGATGAAGCGGTTACCTCACGGACCACAACACATACGTACCGTTCACCGATTACAAATTCAAATCAAACGCAAAACTACACCGCTACAAGCGGCGTCTTCGTGTGTTACTGTAGCCGTGAAGACTCACTGGCTGCGGGCAAACCATCCTCATTGTGGTCACTCAACGGAAATATGTAGCACAATATCGGCACCAACCATTCATAATGGCATTAACAAAATAGCCAACTTCGAAATTATGTAAAACCTACTAAATACACTTATTAGGAAATATTATTTTAGATTCTAGTTTCTCTGACATATTTCTGCTCACATCAAAATATAATGTAAAATAATATTTATTGCCTAATACAGCTCTTCAGTTGTTTGTAATAGTTATACAACGCACAGAAAATTTAGAATATTATAAAATGCACAGAAAATTTAGAATAGTAACACTCAAAACTATAGTTTACTATTGTCTCCTCTTGGATTCTGCCATCGGGCATGGCTGCACCACTTGCCTCCCCCTCTCCTGGCCCCGCCCCCAGCTATGCCATGGGTATGAAGAACAATCATGATGGAGAACACATACATACACACGTCTTCATATAAAGTGCCTTATTTCCACCAGATTATAAAAAGTATAATGTGTGAACAAGATTTAGTAAATATTCCAAATATAAAATTTGATGAAAATTTGCCTGGTGGGAGTTGCTCCATTCAATGTGGGTTGACAAGCATGACAATGTTAATAATGTAGAATTCCTTTACTCTGGAAGCTGATACTCTGAAATTGCTGGTATTTTGGCAGTTGAGGAAAATAGTACCAAGGCCAGATGTTCCTGTATCAATAACATCCTGACCCTATGTCTCCTACTCCATCAACATCTTCAGTGAGGACTCCTGGGCCAATGGACTCAAATGCCTCAGGACATAAACTAGTGGCATGCTTTTGTAAAAATAATAATGAACATTAAGGGCCCATAAAATGTGGGCAATTCCTCGACTAGCTGAGGAACTACATACTTCCCATAAATGACTCTCTTCCATGGAGTTAAGAAGATAGGTAATAAAAAGTTTTTGGGTTTCAGAAGTCAGAAATTTGCTATCCATTAATTTGCACTGTCTTGTAACAGAAAACTCAGTTCTCTGCAATGCTGTTTAATACGAAATGCCTTCGAACATGTTGATCCTGTTTGTACATAACAAGGACGAACCACACAAAAAATACCGACACACTATAAAAGATTCACTGCATGACTTAAATACCTAATAGAAAACTTTGTGTCCATAAGTAACATCATCACAAGCCTAATTTAAACATGGATATCAAAACTATACATATTAAACACACAGCAAGTTACGTATGGCAATGAACATGCATCTGCCACAATGTAGATCATTTCACAAACTGCCATTAAGAAGAGTATTAACTGACAAAAGCAGATGTCAAACCATTATAAGTATGAATACATTCATAAAAATTAAGCAGTTGCAGTGTGAAATTGAGTATCTTTTTACAAGTATGTCATTCCTTATGTCTTTCTTATCACAGTTCACCAAACAGAAATTTGTTCACTTTGTGTAACACAAACACAGCTCACTAAATACACACAAACACTTGAAAGAAGCAAGTTGACAAAAGGCCAATGGTGAGTAGACCTTTAAACTCATTTTGATATTATGTTTTTAATTCATTTCTGTGCAAAAATCTCAGAAGCAGACAGTATGCAGCTTTTGTGTAATGCAAGATTTTGCCGATATTCACAATTACTTATAACAGGAAATGGTTTATGATTGGCTACATGTGTATGTATTCTCATGCTGTTTCCATGGAAACATGTGATTTTTACATAGCTCTGTTTGAAACTGTGCCATGTGAAGTGCAAAATGTAACTCATTTAACCTTTTGCAGCCTAGTGATTACTGCATGTACCACCAAGGTTAACACTAACAAATTCTATGTTCAGGCCACAGAGTGCGCTTATATATTTGATGTATGGTTTTTAGAACAAAAGGTGACTACCTCCCCACACATCATTAATTTATTGGTTCTAATAACCAAGGCAGAATGTGTTCACTGAATGGTACAGCCTGATGGTTTAAATGTGTTTCAGGTTCATTTTAGCCTTTAAAGGTTTAAGCATATTAACGGAGAAAGTAGAGAAATAAATAAATGTGCAAAATGAATAAAGAATAGAAACAAATGGGGTAAGGCGAAAGGTTTAGAAGCAATTATTTCCCTGTTAGTCTTAACAGCTCTTTTCCTCTAGTATGAATTCATTCAGACTGACAACATATCAATCTATTAACAGAGACGATGAAAACATTCAGGTATTAAAGGCAATCAGACACAACTATTTACCAGTTGCATCTACCTAAATTATTGTGCCACAACATAATGGGATGTCCCATATTAAGACATGATGAATTGCATGGCTTAAATTGTCTAAATCAATTTAATGGTATCCACCCTGTTGCGTCTAGTTAATACACACTGTTCCGTCTAACACAACACTATTATTTTTTTTCAATGCTATGTGTTTTGACCGGAACCAATGCTCATCAGGAATTCACTAAAAAACAAAAAAAGGTAAAATGTTGTTATTTGTGAGATCTCTATGATATGACAAATTAAGTATTACAATAAAATTGTAGTTTTTTATAGTATCTCTTGTAGACAGATAGACGGTTGTGTCAATCACTGTAGCATTTTTTAGACTTCTTAAGATGCTGGTTCCTAGAAAGAAGGTTAACGGTTAAAAATTAAAAAATTAAAATTTTTTATAGCTAAAATTCCACATGTTGGTTCAAGTACTTAGCTGGCCACTTGTCCTGATTGTTATTTTTCGATGTGTAGTGCAGTAAGTCTTGTGTAGGTGCCAAAGAACTTTACTGTGATAGCTATGCTGCCAGATTTTTACATTTTATGTATTTAGTCTTAACTAGCTACTTTCTTATTAAGACACCAGTTTTCAGTTTTTTCTGCTTTCCGTATCTTTACACTCCGCACAACCAATGTTTACTAGACATATGGCATGTAATAAGCTGCCTGGTGCCTAGTAAACATGGTTAGTGCTGAGTGTAAAGATACTGAAAGCAGAAAGAACTGAAAACTGGTATTATAATGATGACATAACTAGTGAAGACTAAACGCATTAAATATAAAAGCCTGGCAGTATATCTATCACAATAAACATTTTTGGCACACATGCAATACTTACTTGCGCTACACATCGAAAAATAACAATGAGGACAAGTGACCAGCTAAGCACTTGAACTAACATGTGGAATTTTAGCTAAACAAACTTTTTAATTCTTTAATTTTTAACCTTTAACCTTCTTCTTAGAAACCAGCATCCTAAGAAGTCTAAGAAACACTACAGTGATTGAACAAGAGGTGCTATAAAAAAATTCAATTTTATTGTAAGACATATTTTGTAACATTTGACAGATCTCACAAATAACAACATTTTACCTTGTATGGCCTGATGACAACAGGTTTTGATTGAAACATGTAGCATTGAAAAAATGTTAGACAGAACAAAGCGTATTTATATGAAATTGTTTGTTGTGTCATTGCCATCTGTGTCAGTTTCAGGGGACTTCAGGATGATATACTTGTATCAAAAATGAAAGATCAAGTGCTGATTAATTAAATTAAAACCAACTCAAACTATTAAGCTTGGATTCTCACTAAATCAACAAAGAATAACCTGCAGGTACCCATAATAAAACTTTAACATCACAACAGAAATGTCTCCATAGAAAACCATTAAGTATCAATAAAAATAACTGGCATGGCTGTGTTTAATTGACACCATCTCTTCTAACCCTACCGCGTGTTAAGTAACTGTAGTGGACAGTTTAACTGAATATCTAATATTACTCATTCCACAATAATTTTTGTACATTTAAATTTAGCTGCCTACCCTGTAATGAGGTTCGTCTTTGTTTCACCAATAGGAGTAACTGTTGAAGTTTCAATCTTCTTATTGTCTATCATTTCTGATGCTAAAACCTTGACATCTGCTCCTGGTCCCACTGACTTGAGTATTCGTATGCTATCGACACTAGAGTTCCGAGAGAGCTGTGCGCGAAGAGGACGGATAGTTTTCAGCTTTGTTGTGCCTCCATATGTGAAGTGGACATCAGAGCATGTATCAAGAGGATGAATGTGACTTACTCCTGTTGGGGACGTGTGTGTAACATTTTCACTCTCACTGCTGTCACACCGAGAGGTTTCAATAATTTTATTTTTACTACTACCACACCCAAGTTCAAATGAACTCTGAGAGGACTTCAGTTTTGCATGGGGAGCAGCCAGGGGAACAGAACTGGACTTCGCATAGCTTGCAACATCCAAAGGTGGGCTGTCCTTAGTAATATCTGCCCCCACTGAAGTGTTACCATTATGTGTCACTTCAGTTAAGCTGTTTGCAACATTTAACTTCTGTTGCTTAATTTGATTATGAGTACTAGCAAAAAAGGACGACATTCCAGATAATTTCGTTGTTAGATTTGGTGAGCTGAGTGCAGACTTCAGTGGATAAGGCATTTCTCGAGGTTTCTCTTCACTTCCCTTAATTTTTGTTGAGACTTCACTGCCAACTGAATTTGTCCTTACATTTGCAATGTTACAGTCAGATGCTTCTTCATTTATTTTTTGCGGCATGGCCTTCTGAAGTGGAGTCTCCTGTCTTGAGCTTTTCAGCAGACTCTGGCCAGCACTGCTTGATCTACGTTCAGCTACAGACAGCTGAGCCACAACGCGACATATCTCGCCTGGTACCTCAATGCTCGAGTTAGTTTCAGCCAGGGATGCTATGAAATGCCCCATTGTGGCCACACTGACCTCAAGGCTGCGAACTTGTGATTCCAGTCGTGCCATGGCTGCTTGCTGGTGTGCCCGACTTGTCTCCAACCGTTTGATGTTGCTTGTGGCAATCTGGAAAACAGACAGTGGACAATTTGGGCACTCATTCTCATTGGAGGTGTCACAAAAACTATCTATCCATAAGCATTCAGGTCTTCTGGGATGTCACACTGTGTTACTGGATTTGAAGATTTTGTATTGCAACCACTTTCAGATATTAAAACCTCCGACTAGAAAGAATATTTTTTTTAGATTTCATAAACTTTCCATATATTTCTGTTATGCTGTGACACAGTTAATTGTGGAGCTTTGAGTTTGCCTGCATTATATTATCATAAATGCCGCAATCCTAGGATGTTAATACCTCAAGTTCTTCCAAAAGAGCCTGGTTCTGTTGCAGCAGTGTTCTGTTGGTAGCCTCTGCTTTGCGCAATGCCTCCATTTCTTCTGGGCGTGGAGATGACATTTCCTCCTGTAGCACATGGTACTCCACCTCATACTCATGCAGCTGTTTGCTCACATCCACAGTAAAGACCTGTAAACACCAAAGGCTTAACCTCAAGAAGCACAAGTGATTAATTAAGAAATTCAAGCCATCAGACAGGCCAAACATTTCCTCAGACCACATTGAGACTACAGCACCACCATAACCCATTCTGGACCAGCCACAAACATACGCATTTCCTGTTTGTTTTAGTTTTCTTTCCATCAGTGCTAAACACACCTGTGTTATATGTTCAGCGAACATTTTAATTTTTGCACTACCTCAAAGAAGGTAGTACAAAACTGAGACAACTGGACGGAAAACAATAAAACCCAGGAGAGAGGGGTGAAATGCATATACAAGGTCTGACAATAAAGTAATGAGACTGGTTCCAAAAAAAATTGTGTTTTATTTATTCATCAACTACAATGTGGTCACCTTCAAAGTACATCCCTTGTGCCTGCACACACCTTTTCCAGCGATGCTGCCATTGTTTGTAGCATTCCTGGAACGCAGCTTGTGGGATGTCGTTTAAGGCCTGCGTTACAGCCCTCTGGATGCCTTCTACTGACTCAAAATGGTGTCCTTTCACTGCCGATTTTACTTTTTGAAATAAAAAGAAGTCGCAAAGTGCTAGATCAGGTGAGTAAGGAGGCTGCGGCATCACCATAATGCATTTGGATGTCAAAAACTGCACTAGTACAGCTAGGAGAAAATTAATCTCATTACTTTATTGTCGGACCCTGTAGGGTTTTAGTCAGGTAACCTGAACAAAACAGACCACTTAGAAGCTCTATGTGTAGGCAGACAATAATAAACAGGATTTTAAAAAATATGGTACGAGGGCATGCACTGAATTCATTTGGCTCTGAAGAATGATTAGTGGTGGGCCATTGTTTGAACAAGGTAATGAATTTTCAACTTCCATGAACTGCATTCAGGTTCTTGACTGCCTGGAACATTATCAGCTTATCTAGAAGGACTATGTTCCATGGTTCTGCTTACTTAGCAGGCAGATCCACGATGTGAGTGGCAGACTGTCTCATGCAGGTTCGTCCAATTTTATGCCAACCTCACCTTCCTGAATGTGGTTCTGGCAACAGTCATAGTGGTACAGCCATTGCCCCTGGCACGGACAAGTTTCATACGGAAGATGTTACGATCAATAGACTACAGTCAGCACACCCCGCCAGTGAGCCCAACATCCCATTGCTACTTCAGACATATCTGTCTCAGACATACCTGCTTCATCACTTTGTCTAGTATCTTCTTGTCCACTGCTGGCACTACATTCTTGAGATAGTCCATGATCTCCTCAAAGCTGTCACATGTCAACAGTCCATCCTTGTGTTGCCCCAGCAGAGCGATGGCCACTCGGAATAACACTTCCGTGTTCTCTAGGAACAACAGATCTGAAAAAAATAATAAATAAATAAAATAAAAATAAATAAATAAAATGCTTCACTTGGAACTGGACATTTTTTAAAGTCCAAACTTGAAGCTTCGTGGAAAGTGTCAGTCCAAACTGCTTAACAAAATGATTTCAGAAAGTAATTGCAAAAGGTCATTTTGGAAGTCCAAACTTGAAGTTTCTTGGCAAGTGTCATTCCAAATTATTTAGCAGAATGATTTCAGAAAGTCGATTTCAGTAATAACTTTCAGTATCATACGTAATCAAAATCCATTCAGCCAAATGGCAGAGGTTACTCAGAGATGGGATACTAAGGCACAGATTAGAACTGTTTATTTCCAAGGCCCTGGATTAAAACCTTAGCCCACACACCAGCTAGCTATGCAGTTAATGTTATTCATTATGGGAACTGAACACAAAAGGGTTGTGGTTGTTCTTGTTGTTGTTTTCATTGTCGTCATCATCGCTGCCGTCACCGCTATTGTTATCATAATGCAATATAATATTATATTACACTATTATTATAATTATAATTATATACAGGATGGGCGAGAAGTTGCCATACACTAACCAATGTGCAAAAATAATCAATCATAATTAATTTGAATCACTGACATATTTCTTGGTTATATTGGCAGTGAATCTGAATGTGCATGCTGATGCTGGACACACAAGCAGATAAGCCTCCATTTCTTCTGTGACACGCAGTGGAGCATTTGCATCATGGTTTGCCCATATGCTGTCTCTCATGCATCCACACACTTGCTACCAACCGTTCCTCAATAGAGTAACCATTTGTCTCAGTCACACCAACAACATAACTAAATTACCTGGTTACTACTGCCAAACTGCCATTGTACATTTCAGTGTGTGCTGTGCTGCGTAGACTTAAATTAATTTTTGGTGCACATTGTGTGGGTGTACAGTGACTTATTGCCTACCCTGTACAGTGAACAGGAAAGAATCTGGAAGAAACAGTCATCATATATTGCAAGGTTCTATCTACACCTTCTGGATGGACTCTGGTGACTCT
Source organism: Coptotermes formosanus (assembly GCA_013340265.1). Lineage (NCBI taxonomy): Eukaryota > Metazoa > Arthropoda > Insecta > Blattodea > Rhinotermitidae > Coptotermes > Coptotermes formosanus. The sequence continues at coordinate 36,569 of BLKM01001615.1, forward strand.
TAAAAAATTCTCCCCCCTCTAGTCCATGATTCAGACCAGTGACAGTGACTGTGCTTGACTGTGTCACACATTTTAAATGCTTCTAATTGGGCTGCAGTAGTTCCTCAGTCATGTTTATCGAGTTTCCTGGAACAAGGAGCTCTGCACGTCTCTGTGAGGTTATCAATTGCACTGTTCAAAATTTCTTCTGTTCCCAGAATCCAATACAGACTACCTCACAGCTCCATCAGAGACGCCTCAGGAAGGAGTTTCATACACCTAAAAAGTAACACTTACCAAACACCCTGGTAACAAAGCCGAGGGGGAACTGAGAGGCAAACAGAGTCAGCATCCATGGAGCTGCATACAGAGTGGGGGCCACTTCATGTTTGTCAAAGTGGAGATACAATTCTGGGTGCTGGTCATGCAGCAGACGGGACAGCTGGTACAACTGCACCTGCAGTGCTGCCATGTCAGGGAGGTACTGACGTCGTAAGCCTCGCCGGAACATCATATGGCGGAGTAGGAAGAAGGCAGATTCTTCCGACATCTGCAGGCAGTTATATCCCAAACAATAACATTACTAAGTTTACTACTAGCAGTTGTGTTAGTAGCTATATTTTAGTCCTGTACCCCAATAAAATAATCCATATAAAGACACAGTCCTCAATATAATATATTTAAAACAATGTGTACTGCACTGTACTGTATTTGTTCATCAGCCAGGATACTGTAGTTGGTGTAGTGACTCGCTATGGGCTGGATGGTCCTGGGGCCCACCGAGTCTCCTCTACCATGGGTACCGGGTCCCATCCCCAGGAATAAAGCAGCTGGGGCGTGGCATTGACCACTCTGCCCCATCTAGAGCCGAGGTTAAAGAAACAGTAGAGCTGCACCTCTACTCTGCCTCTGAGCATCCATGGCCTCATCTAGGGTGAAATTTACTTTATGTTACTTCACTGTGTGCATTCTGTGCCCGTAATGCCCTCTCATATTCCACTGACCAGCCCTCCACATCACTGTCTTATTTACTTTGCCTCTATCACCATGCCTGTGTTACAAGGCACCAGGACTCAGGTCATTTCAATGTTACAGATACACTGGCTCACGTAATGAAATCACTCACATGTAAGAGCAGCACTCCAGCTACAAAGCTGAGTCCCTGGCAGTAGCCCACCTCAGGGTCCAGAAGTGAGTATGCCTTCAGCAGGTTAAAAAGGGCCAGCTGTCCAGGTCCCAGTGGAGATGAGAAATAAGTGTGGCTGGGGAATGTACGTCCTGCAATGAGAGTGAAAACACAGTTCTTCTTCATGATAGCTTAGTCAGAAGAACAACAGATTTTATGACATGAAGTGCTCAGTCTGTAGATGCAATGAAATTTCAGGCATTCAGGTATGTCAGTATGGAATGGCTTTGTGTTTCATCGACTACCATTTTTTCAACCACCAATTCCTTGATGGTGGAAGCAGTGATAGTTTATGAAACACTGCAAATCCATTCCATCTTGACACAGCTGATTGTCCAAGATTTCAAAGTGCTAAATTATACATCACATGAGTTTATTTAATATATTGTACACTGTGTATATTACAAGTTAATTAAAACAAACCAACAATTATGCACAAAATTCACAAAGTTATATTTATACTGACATTATGCCTACAAGTTTCATAGACATGCCATCATCTTCAGGGGATATAAAGTGTTACAGGTGCCAATACTACGTTATGCAGACACCTGGGATATGTAACACCAGGACACAGGTATGTCGCTTTATTTGATTTGCATATATTGTTTTATACTTAGGTCTCTTTCCAAAATTTCTTTACTTTCTTAAACCCCATTACAGGTTATACTCAACCTTTGATCTTCGATCTGATATACAATATCATAGCCAAAGCCAACAAGCCTACCCCCTTTTAAAGAAGGTGCATTTATTGTGACCGTGTACTCTATACTTCCTTTTATCCCTGATAATTCAGACAAAGAAGAATATCTATTCTTCATTTGAACTGTATATATACTTAACGATTGTGGGTTAGTACAAAAACTGTCTAATGTGAAAGAGAATAGTTAACTGACTTTACATTGATATGCGGCTCGCTTTTTAGATTTTATTATAAATCAGGTTTGATGCATACAGGAAGATATTTACACTTCTTGATGCTTTGGTACCTGTAACACTTTGTATTCCCTGAAGATGGCGGCATGTCCACTGAAACATGTAGGGATAATGTCAGTGTCAATATAACTTTGTGGATTTTGTGCATAATTGTTGGTTTGTTCTAATTAACTTGAGTTTATTTAAATTTTCGGTATAGGTACTGTCATTATCATCGTTACATAGGAAAGAATAAGGTGTGGGACACATTACATAAATCAAAACATACCCCAGTGGGCCATGTGAAGAGTAACTTAAGACAGTGACAAACCTTTAAATCTCTCATTCTCTCACTCACTCACGCACACACTCACCCATCCACCCAGCCACTCACTCACTCACTCACTCACTCACTGACTCACTCACTCAGCCTAATGCAAATCTTATCTGTATATAGTAAATCCTACATCTGGTAACAATGTCATGGCAGTATTAACAGTATGTCCAGAAGTGATACCACCATAATTTAAGTACAGTTACATTTAGTTTTCATTTGTTTAGCTTCATGTACAATGAATTGCAATAGCACAACTGGGTATGAAGAGTGCAACTGTTTTAGCAGTGTGATATAACAACATTAAAATGGTCAACCAACAGCACCTATGGGACTGAATTCTTCCAATCCTGCTGTCAGTCTCTTAAAAACATTAACGCTATGATGTTCAACAGTAACACCTGTTAGTAAACAATGCAGTTTCTTTTACTTTGAATTCATCACTAAATCAATTGTCACCACTCACAGCATAACCATAAGCAGTCAACCCTTGAGGTGAGCAATGACATGGCTAACAGCTACAAATAAGGCCCAGGAATTAATTGCTGGAGTACAAAGGGCCTTACCTAAGTCAATGAGGATAGCATGCTGATGGGAGGTGAGTTGTCGCAGCAGGTTCTCATATGAAACATGATAATTAGGGAACTTGCTCGTGTCTATTGGTGCAACTTTGAGGCAGTACTGCTCTGCTAGAAAATGCCAAACATCCCCACGCTTGGCGCGTGGCACTCCTGCAAACATCAACACTCTTGTGAAATTACGTACTTCAGTAACATATCAGCAGCTTAATACATTTACTCTTTTATATATATTGCAGAAAATTACGTCTGTCAACCAACAAGTTTTATTATTTGAAAGTAAAATAATAAAATTATGATATAACAACCAGTTTCGGCATCTATAATGCCATCATCGGGTCAGACCATTCTAAGAAGCACGAAAACCATAGATATTACATAGTTAAAATTACAACAAAGCAAATATTATTATTCTAAAAGAAGAAGGCCTTCTTGTGTACATGTATTAAACGAGCGGGAAAATTGAAATTAAGCTATTAGTATTGTGACATTGGAAGTTTATTGGTGGTCTTACTCTGTATGTAGTATGCGGGAGTCCTGCAAGTAGCGGCGTTTGACTTGTTTGTTGAACATCGGTTCTTACTTAGTGGTTTGGTCGGAGCTGCGCTGGTGGTCTTGGAGATATGGATAGATATCGTAGGGTTGTAGAGGTGTCTGAGATTGTGTTTCTTTGTGATACGATGATTTATGTTTTCACAGTTCTTGCTCTTTATGTGGGTGTTGCAGTGCTTGGTAGCAGCATTAGATGGACTTTGTGCTGTTGATCCTGGTTCATGTGGGAAAATGGTGTTGGTCCTTGTTGCACTGGTGGGCTCAGAATATGGTATACCGTGGTGGGGACTTGTTTCTTCGTGAGATTCGGTGAAAAGATTGTAGCAGTATCAGAAGGTTCTTTCTTATATATGGTGTTGATGCTGCGATAAGGCGAAATTCGTTGTAGCTTATATGAAAAAGTAAATGTGTTCCGGTAGATCGATGGTTATTCCTGGCTGTCTCGTAGGAGATGATTGATGTGAAGATTCATTTTCTTTGTTTCTTTATTGAAGTATCGCGTATTGGAGTGAATATTCTTATAGTTGCTGTAATTCGGTGTCGGATTTTTGTATTTTTAGTAAGTGGATTGATGTTCAATACTTAGTATCAAACTGTAGCATAGGCGTTGTTGTGTTGTGACTAATTGTAGAGGCTGAAAGCTGCTGGATATTGTGGTGGTTGGTGTGGAGTGCAGTAACCAGTTACTGCACCTGATGATGGCATTATAGATGCCGAAACCGGTTGTTATATCATAATTTTATTATTTTACTTTCAAATAATAAAACTTGTTGGTTGACAGACGTAATTTTCTGCAATATATATATATATATCGACCAACGGAAATGATTAACATCAAATTTACTCTTTTATTTATTTAGTAATGCTGTACCAGCTGCAGAGTTCATAAATTGTAAAAGAATAGGCAATGTGATGATCTGAACAGAAAGTTATATAAATGAAGTGGTTACATCCTATCTCAGGACACGAACTTGATGTATGTTTAAATGGTGTAAGAAACAGTGGTTCCACTACAGGCCCCACAGGTCAATTCTTTGTGGCCCATAAACACACATAAACTCAAATTTTAACAGCAGCACTTTGCAATAGATTATGTTATTATGATATACATATCAGACTTCATTACATCAATTAGTGCCAAACCATCCAGTCTTCATATGTAACAGTATTTACATACTAATGCAAACAGTCTTACATCCCCTGGTGGGCAGGGCTGACAACCTTATCACCTTCATGTGCCAACTGTCTTAAAATGTGCAAGTCTCAACCTCCTGGAACCCCAAGGACCAGAGTCTAAGCCTGTACAGGGACTGATTTACCTTTACCATGCTGAATATGACTCGAATGTCTCACCTTGCCTAATAGCTTGGAGCAGCATCTTGGAGTCACATGGTGTTGATAAACGACTCTCCTTACTCACCAGGAGGTCCCACACCTCCATTACCTCTCGCACACATGAACCTATTTCATCATACTCCAATTTGATGCGCTTAACTGTTGCTTCCTCCTGTCGGGCTGCAAATATAACAGGTTTCTTAACACAGTCTGATGAAGCAACGACTGATATTCATAACTCAATATAAATACATCAGTGAAATAAGTTCAGTATTACTATCAAAACTGCATATTAAAAACTGCTTCCTTTTGATTTAAAATGTTTAAAATGTAATATTTGGATGGGTAATGTTCTTTCTTGGCCTTGAACTGCCTCAGGATAAAATACAGCTTCACAGCCCAAGCCAAGCAAGTTCACCACAGTGTTCATGACAGAAATACGTACTGACATGCAGGGAGCACGAAGTAAACGACACTACTAGTCACCATAAAAACATTATCATAACAGACAACGTGGACTACCCCAGGATCGTGGGATGTCTGCAGCGACAAGCTGCTAAGCCTGTGAACTACGGCATGCTCCAAAGAAAAACAGGTACCTCGTAGTCTTGCATTCTCCTTCTCCATGCGTATGAGGAGCAGCTGTTGGTTGATGGCTTTCTTCCACAGAGCACGCAGCTCATCTCTGCTTCGCTTCACTGGATGCTGTTTTGGACTCACTGTCCCCAGACCTCTCTCTGTTGGTACAAACAAACAGAAGACAGGAGCATTAGGGATCTCTCAGACAGCATCTTGAGATGGACACAGGACTGTAACTATCTGTTCAGGAGGAGGAGGAGGGGGAGGTGGTGGAGGAAGACTGGAGGCTGAGGAAAAGAAGACAGGGGTGTTGGTAGTTGTGGTGGTGGTGATGAAGATGAGGCGGCAGGGGGAGGGGGGGGGGAGGAGGGGGAGGAGGAGGAGGAGGAGGAGGAGGAGGAGGAGGAGGAGGAGGAGGAGGACAAACTTGATTCTTACAAGCATTATACAATCCGATTTTTATGAAAGACAGTATTTAATCTTCACTAAAAACTGTCAAGCAAATTAATTCAAGCCATAACAATTGCTTACCAGACAGGTTCTTGTTAGGAGTCACCACCCTATTGAAAATAGCTTGGCGCCACGATCCTGACTGCCGTGCCACATCCTGGTTCAACTCCTGCGTTGGTGACGTCTTTGAGGTGTGGCCAACTTTCATGAATCTGTCAACATTTTGTTTTAATGTCACATTCACTCAAAGAACGGACTTGTACCTGACAAGTAACCAGTTCAAACCTAGGCTGGGGGAACAGAAATCCTGATACAGGCATTTTGTAACTTTCTCCATCTGCTCAAGTCAATTCGATATGTCAGCTGCCCACAATTCTTCTAAAAGATATCTAGAAGCCACCTCCAAATTCTAGTCACCAGGAGGGTGACATGAAGCAAGTTCCATACTGAGGACCCTAGTGAACTGCGAACCTAACTGTTATCTGGCACTTTCTGCTTGGTGCAAATGAACACATTTTTATGTCAGAAAAAAACTGCATTAGTTATGCTAAAAATATCAGGCACCACTGTACAAAATTCAGTAGTCCGGCCAACCAGGTGCCTGGGATTTGTGCACCCCTGAAATACGTCATGTTAACTTCCTTCCTAATCTTTCTCTGCCTACAATCCACACATCTTATTGACACATGTATAAGTTCTGAAGGTCAAACAGCAAATTCATGTGTCCAAATACTTTAAAAATTCAGCCACATCTACTGTATTTGGCAGCACAAAGTTGCAGTGTTATTACTGTGGTATTCTTCACTTTGCATGATGTTTTCCAATACTGATTTCAAAATATTATTAATAAAACAGTTCTATAAACACAACTGCTTAAGATGTTCCAACATTCTCAAGGAACCTACCATCTCCAAATCTTCTACCTTCCACCTACCTGAAGATGGAGGCACAGCTGGTTTCTCCATATGATTAGTAACTACTGTATCTGACCAACTACAAACCACCACATTCCAAATGACTATAAATCTTAGTACAATATGCACAACCACAAAAACGTCACAAGCATAATCTTTGGTTACTGTATGATTGACGGTGTGGATGTAAAAATTCCCAACAGGAAAACAAAACCACAACTTGAACAACTGTCATGAAAACCCGACAACTTATGTCTACCGATTTCTCTGTATAGAATGGATTTATTTCAAAGTTCTGTCATTTTTAGTAAACCAGAACAAATAAAATATGCTGGGTTCAGTACGCTCAAGACCATGTGATATTTCATCAGAATACATAATGACCAGTTTTTTATAAAGATTTTACTGTGTTTGCTAACCATAAAAGCTCAAATCCTTTAGATACATCAGTTTTGCCCTATAGTAAGCCAAGAGTTCTGTACAAACATTCCACATCGACAAACCAGTCAACAACACTGCAGAAGGAACTCACATGTTCAGCATGGGGCTGGTCCTCTGCTGACCATTGGGAGGGGTAACAGAAGCCAAATGTTGCTGAGAGCTGCTGGCGGAAAGACTACCACTGGGGTGCTTCAATTCAAACTCATGTTTTATCGTCTCGCCTTCTGCTGTGCCAACTGTAGATGAACGCGGTCGCACGCTGCTGGTACCACTGTCCATTACATTGCTCTCAGGTACTTCTGAAGTTGGAGCAGGTGATGAGCGGGTGCTGGGACTGGTGTGCCCAGATGAGGATGGCATATCCTTGGAAAATAATCATGTTGTGTTCAGAGGAATAAAATACCTTACCTTCACAATTAAAACGAACACTAAAAAGATGTATTTATTTATGGTTTACTGAACAACATGTTTGGTGGATCAGACTACACAGTGTCAAATGATAATTAGTGAATAAGAAATTGGGAAGACTATAAGAGGTGGTTATGACCTTATTTGAGGTATTATGCCAGAGGAGGGGAGAGGGAGGGAGGCAGGGAGAGCAGCGGCAGCAGCAACAACAACAAAACAAGATGAAACTGATCTAGCAGTATGCTTTGTGGACAACAATAGTATTTATTTTGATTTTGTCTGGTACTTTGGTCTTTAAAATAGAAACCACAACATTTTGTAAATGTGTTTTATTTCTTCGGGTGGAGGATTTAAAGAGATTTTTAACTTGGTGCACCTCTAGGTCCAATTTCATATTCTGGACCAAGGTACTGGACAACTAAGTAGGAACCCAACAGAGTATGGATGTTTCCTTATCCTCTTCACCTGAAGAAAAAAATGTAGAACTTTCCAAATACTGTGGTTTAATGTAAAAAGGCTACAATAAACAGAATAAGTCTCAAATAGGTAGCCCTTAACAGCTCACCCCACAAGAAAAAACCCTTAGTCTTCCAGGAACTGATGCTGCACTGTTTTGTGCAGAAAGCAACACTACATCACTTCCCAGAAGAAAACTCAAATGTCACTTAATCTTAGCCTAGTATTTTCCCTTTTACCTTGCACAATGCAGCGTTCATTGGCAGACTCAGTTCCTTCACAATTGGTTCAAAATCATCCCGAGACCCCTTGCGCTTAAGAAGCTGATCAAACGAACTTGTCAGGGAGCGTTTTGCCTTCATGAAGATCGTACTCCCGCCCAGGTATTGATTGAGGAACTCGCTACGGTTCTCAGCCGTGTCATGAGTGTGGCGAGCCTGCTTTCCTTCGCAGTGTGCTCGCAGCAGCATCATGAGAAACTCATTCTGCTCATGGAGACTTGAGGTCTCCACTCCTCGGAATTTAGTTAATATCACAGACTGTTCCTCTTCCGGCAACAACTCGAGCCTACGGAATATGGTGGCCTGTATGCGCTTGTCATTCAGACCTGAAATACATCCAAGAAATGCTAGATATGCTAAAGCAGGCATGTTTGAAGCTCTGACACAGTTACTGCTACCACTAGATCTTGAATGGAAAGACTTATGGATATATATCCAAAATTCTACTTTAGGCATGAACACTTAAACATTCATCTGCCTGTATGTTACAGATATGACATGGTTACATCCTCACCTTCTACTTCAGCACACAACTTGTGGTACCACACCATAGGGCAGTGTTCACATGACAAGACTGGCAGCTTCTCACGCCGCTGCGCCTCTGATGTGGCAAGAAACGCTTGTCTTATGGCTGCAGAAGCAAAGCAAAAGTTTAACAACATTTGCAGCCATGACGCAAGTCTGTCATCCAACATCAAATGCTCAGAAATAACATAAAAAATACTTTTACTGCACAGTTATAAAACTTTTGTATCAAACATTTCAGTACAAAGACAAAAGATATGATAGCAACTAATTCAAGTCTTACTTGACGTGAATGTGTGTGGGCTCTTGCGAGCAGGGTAATGAACCTAAAAGTTAAAGGCTTTCCTTGACCAGCTATACAACTTACAGTTCCTCTCGAAGGACTCTGTTCCAGGGAGCCACTTCGTTATGCATGTAGCCCACTCTTCAATCATTTACACACACACATCAGTAAACAATCTGTCAATACCTCCACCTATATAAAGTTCGGTGGTTGGTATTTATACCAACACATTTAACATTCAAAAGCCCTGCATTTTACCCAAAAAGTGCATTTACATGTTTGATACGATTCGCACAATAAACAGAAATAATTTCCCTAAACATTCCTTAATAAATAATTTCGTGGAATGCAGTGGTACTGAACACAATTTTATGATCAAAAGCTTTTTCTGACAGAACAAAAGTTCCAGAAGAAAGATTTAGTGATTAAGAGACTGCCACATATAGCAGTGCGAACAGTAATTCACAAATCAAGACTGCAATCCTGGTTTCTGTTACTTCCATTTCAAAAATACTCCCCACATTAATTTCTAGACAACGTACTGTCATCTGTAACAAAAACCACTTGATCCAAAGGTGTCATTCAACTCACCTGCCACCACATCGTCAGCTACTGACTCTGACTGGCACTTGAAAACATAAGCAATGTAGCACTCCACATTCAGCTCCCGACAGATGAATCCAAAGTGATCGGCATGGTTGATTCCCTGCAGACAAATTTTGGGCGCAACATAGTGAATCTCTGTCGACAAGTCCCTTAGCACCAGGGCTGTGGAGTCAGAGTCGGGAAAAAATGTACCGACTCCGACCTCAGTCCGAAATCTTAACTAGATACTCCAACTCCAGAGCCCTGATAGCTACAGTAACTATTAGACTTATACTTAAATATACGTTATAAGTCAAAAAAGTAGCCTGATGATTCACGTGGTGGCAATGAAATGTCTTATTGGTTTACTGTTATTAATGAATATTGAGCTTTTATGAAGGAGTCAGAGTCGGAGTTTTAAAAATCGAGGAGTCAGAGTCGGCGTTGGAAGATTTAAAAATCGAGGAGTCAGAGTCAGAGTTGGAGCTTTTGTGTACCAACTCCACAGCCCTGCTTAACACATTACCATCCTTTTTACTTATATCACGTATTCCAGCTACAGTGGCAGGGGAGGGGGAAGGGGGAGGAGGGTACACATGCTGTTTAAGATACTATATAACTTGCACCACCTGTTATTCCTATACACAAACTACTAGAAGCAGTGTCAAAGATGTAACATGCAAAGATATAACACTCAGCATGAGATAGCAATGAGGCAGTCCATTAATACCTGAATACAGCTGGCAACATCTCTGAGCTGTTTGTGCATCAGGATCTGCTTTCTATCAGGGCTGATAAGCCTTAGGTCAGTGCGACCAACTTGAAACAGCATCGTGCGATTGTGATCAGTATGGGTCTGAAACAATGAGATATAACCTTCAATCTTTTCTTGCTGTCTGTATACTAAACCCATTCCTTCATTCCATTGTGTCATAGCATTTGGTGTACTTTTTGACAAGTAGTTGCAGCCAACATATATTTAACAGTAATGCATCTTACCTCTAACGGTATTCAATTGTATTCAATTTCCTGGTACAGGGAAAGATGTGATATACAGTACCTCTGGGACCAGAAGTTAGCTGGATATCATAATTTTACGGATGTTAATTTCCAACTCTGTTGCAAAACCAATTGTCTCAGTTGCGACCTATGGCCAGAACACTTGTATCGCTGATGGTTTGAAACTGAACACCATCCAGTGCAGTGGTGTCTGATGACAGGTTAATTCATACCAATTCCAAAAGAATGCCAATAAAATTTCCAGTAAAAAAAAAATCATAAGATAGTTTTCTCTAGGTATTTCAGTTTTCCCCTCCAAATGGTCATTCCTGCAAAGTCCCACTTATCCATGCGTGAAGCTGAATGATGTCCCAAATCGAGACTTGAGTTATGACTGAAATGCCAACTTAGTACTTGGCAAGACATGCAACAGGTTTCACCCAATAATATATCATGTCTAACAACTACTTACTGCAGCCTCAGACTTCTTCAACTCCTTTGCACTGCCAGTGGATGCTGCTCGACTCCTCATTGGCTCCAGCTCAACTGACCTAAACACACAACAGCATAATACATGTTGCGATCAAAGGATCTCATCAGGGTGAATTCTGAGACTGCGCTCTTCTAAGATGCATGGTAGACAGGTGCCAATGCTTTTGAGGAACGTGCTACCACCATCTCTGAAAGGGCTGCGCTAAGAATGAATTGTTCTTCCAAAATGTTCACACCTTTCTACCAAAACCACAGAAGCTGAAAATCTAAATAACATGTGGTACATTTGTGAAATGTAGTGGTCCTCATAGAACACTGGGACAAAGGACGGTCTAAAAGAATGGCCTCAATACACGTATGGCGTATGTTGTGAGCTATTGATATTGCTATTACTGCCAGTGACAACCCACTTACTGATCCTTTGCCCAGCCTGATTCAGCGCCAGCAGTAGAGTTGACACACAGTGGAAGCATTGCACTTGGTATTGATGGCTGCGAGTGTTGATGTACCAAAACATGACCTTCCCCTTGAGATGCCACATTGACAGCCTCAATTGAATCTCCAAGTTTCATGCTGTTAGCGGGTGCCAGCACCATTGGTAACAGAACAGTGGGCGACACAGCATTCAAGTGGTCTGCAGTCTCCAGCTCTCCATTGCATCCTGAGTCCTGTAACAACCCATGTAGGTTACACAAGGCAAACGGTATTAACCCTTTAAAGACGAAGCGTATCTGTTTTATATAAGGACTCAGTGCGTACCGCGCTGTCAACACTCTCCACTTCGGTTATAAAAACCAGTCTCTTAATGTTTTATAAGGCAAAAGTTGCTGTTTGTTCTGAAATCCGTACAAAACACATAAACGCAATGTGGGCACCACACAGAATTTCTTAATGTTAAACCTGGTGGTATGTAAAGCTACCGCTAGTCTTTAAAAGGTTAAATGACCACTGTGTTGCAACCATCGTTGATCAAATGCACCTCCAGACATCCTGAACCTTAAATAAAGTGCAGTATTTTGTTCAGTGTAAAGTTACAAGAGCCACACTGTTGCATTAAAAATGTTCCTACATTATATCATGCTGATTATGCTGGGATCTTAAGAGTTGAAAAGCACATGCCAGGTTGTTGTTTCTCATTGACATCATTCACAGGAAGGACTGTTTACCTGACACTTATCATAACAGCTTCATCATCAATCACAGTAATCACCAAAAGATGCTGTGCCAAACAGGATGCTGGTGATTTTGATGGATTTGTAGGAGCAGTCTTACCTGTAATCCTGCACGACAATGCTCCTCATCTCGACAAAGACCTGTCATAACACTACTGGCTGGAACATGTGCTTGGTTGGGATGTCCACTGCTGTCAGTAGAGGTGATGGCTACTGGTATGTTGTGACTGCTGCTGGAAGAGGATACACCCGTTGATATATTGTGATTGCTGCCGGTGCAGGCTCCAGCTGCTGATATGTTCTGACTGCTGCCTTGTTTCACAATTTTACTCTTTCCTTTCTCTAATTCATGCACCCGGAACTTCTCCAATGCATCATCGATGAAAGAGTCTGGCACCTTCTTGTGAGAGACTTTGATTTTACCAATGTATAAGACCTAGAAGACAAATTGAATGACGTCATGACACTCTGACAGTTCACTCACTGTAAGAACAATGGTTACATGTAGGGCTGAAGTCACAGTCATCTACATATCTCAGGCAAGTTTCCTTCAGAGCTGCTGAGCAGAAACTGAGACTAATCTCTATACTATCTTTTCTTGGGTGACTGACAGGAGTAATTTCATGAGACAGAATACCAACCAAGTGAGACTATAGTAGGTTAGATACAACATGCAAACAGCATGTATGACAGTAGACTCCCAAAATTGTCATATTTATATAATCCCAAAGGATGGGTGGACAGGCAGATGGCCAGACGGATGGACAGACAGACAGGCACAGGAAGACCCAGAAGATCAGTTTCTAGAAACATCAGAATATCAGAGGGCTTGCAGCATCCAGACCTTGAGGTGGACAAGGAGACAAAGAAAAAGGACAAGGAGGAAGATGAAGAGGAAGAGGAAGAGGAGGAGGAGGGGGAGGAAGAAAAGAAAAATAAGATGGGAGAGGAACGAGGTGAGATACAGGCTTCACAGGTTGATTCTGAAAGTCCCAAGTAGGTAACTACGATGTATTCAATTTCACTACCACATGGAGGTGCAAAAACCTGTTACAGTGCCACTGTGTCCACCATAAATCCCCCGCAGGCCACTCTGTGTCCAGCTTGGGCATCTGCAGTGACAAACCGTTAACTAACCACATAAATTCATTAATTTTTACATTATAAGTAATAATGCTTCAGATGTTCAAATAATAACTGTAGGTTATTATTCGTACTGCGCCACAACAGATACATAGCATACTGATCTGTGAGTCAGAAAGGTTAGATCACAAACCAATCAACTAACCAATACATTACACATCAGATGTAGCAAAATAACAGTAGTTATCACAGTGTCATTTTTAAAAATTATGTTTTCTCCAACGGTGCAACAGCCGCTAGTTGGCCACGGCCTCCTCAGTATTGAGGTTTCACAATCACACTCAGACACACCACACTCAGTAGGACTCTTCTGGAGACGTGAGCAGCCCAACGCAGAGACCACTACCTGACAACACACAACACTCACACGAGACATCCATGCCCTCCAGGGGGATTTGAACCCGCAATCCCAGCAAGTGAACGGCTGCAGACCCACGCCTTAGGTGGCGTGACCACTGGGATCAGCTTTAAAGTTAATAATAGTAAAATATTATAGCACTGTTATACATACTTCAAAGAAATGTGAGGAGCTTGGAGATATGTCAGCACAAAGGGATGTCAAGGTGGCAGCACTGCTAAAAGAACGACCATTGTTTGGAGCTGCACTGTTTCCGTCTTTGGACTGGTCTCTCATTGCACTGAACAATTCCGCCACCTGCAACACACAAAACACAATCCATACATAAATGTTTACACACGTCACATGGATCCAACAGTTACTCACAATTACTACAACATCTGAAATGGCTAAGTCCTAAAATACAACAGACACAGACATATAATTCAATGTGTTATCAACTGACATGTTCCACTGATATCCATTTATACCTATGTGCATGCATGCGTTTGTGTATGAACCAGCAATGCGAGATAGAGGCAGATCCCACTCTTCCACATCATACTCATTCAGACACAATATATGCAAAATTAAGCTGCTAATTTAAAAGAACTTTATTACTTATGGCCCCCCCCCAACCACACTGTCCAACCATCTTGTATGTGGTCGTCTCTTCCTTCTTCTGGACAATAAGCTCTCCCTCAACATCCTTTCAGGCATCGCTTCCTCTGACATTCTCTCCACAAGTCCTAGCCATCTTATCCTGTGTTTAATTATGGAGACATACATAGCATTACCAATTCAATTTTTAAAAAATGTGCTAAAAATAGCAACACCACAGCCTGGCTTATGAATTCCATTTCTGTACACTTTGCCTACTATTATCGGGGCACGCGGTGGCGTTGAGGCACTGCGCTAAAAGCCAGAACGTCGCGGGTTCGAGCCCCGATGGTGACATTGGAATTTTTCATTGACTTAATCCTTCCGGCCGCACTGTGGCCCCTGGGTTTGACTCAGCCTCTAACAGAAATGAGTACCAGGAATATTTCCTAGGGATAAAGGCTGCCAGTGCCTAAGGCTGACAACCTTACCACCTTGATGTGCCGATTGTCTTGAAATCTGTGAGCCTCAACCTCCTGGAACCCTAAGGGCCTGTCCCGGCCTGTAATGGGACTGCTTTACTTTTAGTTATTATTATACTTTTATAGCGCATGATGTGTACAAAAATATACAGATAAAATTATACATATAGTCGTATGTACACTTATTCATTCATTATGTGTATTGAATTTCATGTTGCCCGCATGCAGACCACATTCTGCCGAAGCTGCCCGCAACGCTCAAAAGGTCGAACGGTCCTGTGCTTTAAAGGTTAAACATTCCGTCCCCCTATAAGTAGGACTTCCAT
This sequence comes from Coptotermes formosanus, assembly GCA_013340265.1. Lineage (NCBI taxonomy): Eukaryota > Metazoa > Arthropoda > Insecta > Blattodea > Rhinotermitidae > Coptotermes > Coptotermes formosanus. The sequence continues at coordinate 51,921 of BLKM01001615.1, forward strand.
GTTAAGTGGGTCCCTGTCACCACGGCATGGCGCGTCCTCGGGTTGCGGATGGAGGAACGGCCTCCAGGTATGGAGGGTAGCTGCGAATACATTGAATAAGCAGTCGCGGACAGCCGACAAGGGGTGGTCCTCCAGCTTGGGGGTTGGGCGAGGTGCTAACAACTCCTCACCGTAAAAAATTATGATGTTACGAAACAGCCTACAAAGCCTCGGACCTGGACCGATTCTTTGGTACGACCCCAGCTACGGAAAAAGGATATGAGTTTTGGAACATGGAATGTGAGGAGCATGTATAGGCCAGGGTCACTTATGACAGTGGCCAGGGAATTAGCTAGATGGATATTCGGGAAGTGGGATGGGAGGACATGAACTGGATTGAGCTGGCTCAGGATAGGGACAGGTGGCGGGCTCTTGTGAATGCGGTAATGAACCTTCGGGTTCCATAAAATGCGGGGAATTTCTTGACTAGCTGAGAAACTGTTAGCTTCTCAAGAAGGCCTCTGCTCCATGGAGTTAGTTAGTTAGTTATAAGTAGGACTTAGGAAGGAAACTAGTGAAGTGCTACATTTGGAGCATAGTTTTGTATCATGCTGAAAGGTGGACACTTCGGAAAGTAGATCAGAAATACGCGGAAGGTTTTGAAATGTGGTACTTGAGAAGGATGGAGAAAATCTGTTACACGGATCGTGTGAAAAATGAAGTATTACAAAGAATCGAGGACAGGAATATCCTACAAACAACAAAACGAAGGGAGGCTACCTGCATTGGTCACATCTTGCGTAGGAACTGCCTTCTAAGACACGTTATTGAAGGAAAGTTAGAGGGGAGCGTAGAAATGACGGGAAGACGAGGAAGAATGCATAGGCAGCTACCGGGTGACCTTAAAAAAAGAGAAACTACTGGAAAATAAAAGCGGAAGAACTAGATAACACCCTGAAGAAGTCGCTTTGGAAGAGGCTACGGACGTGTCGCAAGGCCGGCTACAGAATGATGATGATCGTAACTAGGATATAACACAAACAACGCAGTTGCACTGCAGCGGAGGAAATGCCACTAAACAATTCGGGGGGTCCACGTCAAGGTTGCACACACAAACGTGCTGCAAGTTGTTACATCTCAGTTCGGTTTGTAAGTTTAAGTCTGATGTATGGGCAACGTTGACAGCAAACAGCCAGGGAAGTCCATGCAATTTTGAATCCATTAATAATCCGGTTTTCTCTGCGCTACAAAAAGAAAAGGTACCGTGCTCGACAGAGTTTCGTCTTGAAATCCACAACTCGTATTTCGAACTGTTTAATGTCACAACGCCACATGGAAGACGGGAGGATAATATTCAGATGGATATCCGGGAAACGGAATAAGGGTGAGTGGGTTGGATTGATTTGGGACAGAGCAGGGACACGCGGTGGGTTCTTGTGAACACGGAAATGAACCGTCGGGCTCCATAAAATGCGGGAAATTTCTTGACTAGCTGAGAAACTACTAGCTTGTCAAGGAGCAGGGACACAACCAAGGGGGGTGCCCATTACAGCCCCCTCCCCAAAACCCCCAAAACCGAAATTTACAAAACACAGATTTTGTATATATTAGGGTATCAAAAGTTTTACGTGATTTACCCTTCAACCGATATCAGCCACTGAAATCGGCTGGTGACTAGTAGATTACAATTTTGAAAAAAAAAAATTAATAATATTAAAAAACAAGAAGATAGGTCACTGTGACTGAGTCATGGAACATGACGTTATATTTGTGACTACACAAACGCAGTTTCAAACAGCGTTATGTTGTACTTACAACATGATTTTTCTAACTTAATTGTTTAAAATCAAACAAATTACATACAGCCTTAGGGTCAACCCGCCCCAAGCTCCCCCCCCCCCCAACCGAAAAATTCGGGGTGCGCAGCTGTCAAGTAGTCTACGGAGTGGAGTTGGTCACTTACTGCTACAACGCCACTGTACCAGAATAAGGTAACATGACGGCCGACTCAGGTTGGAATGCCCTGAAGACGCTTAACGAACGTGTTGATCTACTGAAAGCAAACAGATCTCCTGGCAACGATTGGCTGTGTGCCCACGTTAACACCTGATCATCTCCGCTATATGTGTTCGTAGTCCGACCTACTTTCCACACAGCACGGCAGCACAGTGACACGTTTCGCGGACCAACCGCACTGGCTGTCCAATGAAGACTATCAACGCTCACTTAACAAAGTGGCAAAACATAACAGGATAAGGCAAGTTCAGAAGCGGGGTATAAAGACAGGGTACTCGAAACGTTAACTTAAAAGTAAAGAAGTTACTGTACGTGCCACATGCTTTAACATTTTGCCCAAAGCGAAAATTTACGTACTTCGTACGATTTTCAAAATGAAACAGCCCGCCAGTTCTCTGACACTGCATTACCCGTTCGGTCTTTACAATGGGCACAGAATTTGTTTACTGTGAGGCACAACACGTAATTTTACACATCATATGAGACTTCAAAAGGTTAATGTCAGTCACATTTTCAAATACAGACACTCCCCCGACCTACGCAATTTAAAGTTACGCAATTTCAGAATTAAAGGAAAAAATGAAATAAAGTTCTTGCTCCATCACATGTCGGTAACAATAAATTGCTATTATCGTGCGCACTGCTCCATCACATGTCGGTAACAATAAACTGCTATTATCGTGCGCACTGCTCCATCACATGTCGGTTAACAATAAACTGCTATTATCGTGGCACTGCTCCATCACATGTCGGTTAACAATAAACTGCTATTATCGTGGCACTGCTCCATCACATGTCGGTTAACAATAAACTGCTAATATTGTGCGCACTGTTCCATCACATGTCGGTACCCAAACAAATTTCGCGGCTGATGAGACTGTCCGGACATAGAAAGACGCCGTTTGAAGGCCGAAATTAGGAAACGCAATATTTAGAAAGACG
>BLKM01001619.1:0-45061 GCA_013340265.1 Coptotermes formosanus
TTACGGAGTGCTTGATATTGCTGTCATCACACTTGTGTCGTTACGGAGTGCTTGATATTGCTGTCATCACACTTGTGTCCTTACGGAGTGCTTGATATTGCTGTCGTCACACTTGTGTCATTACGGAGTGCTTCATATTGCTGTCATCACACTTGTGTCGTTACGGAGTGCCCGATGTTGCTGTCATCACATTTCTGTCGCACGCGGAACGTCCGTAGATCGAACGTAGGATGGCGACAAGGATAGATACAAGGTTGGCGTGGGTTTCTCAGTTCATCAGTGCTAAAGACCAGATAGCATCTTAATCGGCTACGGTCGGTTTCCTTGAAATGCTTCACAGAATTCCAGTCTTAAACGACTAAGTGCACACTGTAATATTATCCTGATTCTACTATTTCACCTAGGTTTTCCAAGTAATATCTCAGCTTGAAATTTCTCGAAAGAAAATTGTGTGCATTCCCCTTCCCTGTTTTTACGCTACAAGTTCATATCAGCGTATTTCCTTTGAATTCCTCTTTAGTTAATAGTCTAGGAGCACATATTATGAAGTTCTACACTGTGTAATTTTCATTTCCACTTACTTTTCCTTTCGTACACGTATTTCTCCTTGACATTTTTTATTGTTGACAAGTATTATTTTTATAATCTTTGCTTAGCGTAATCTTTGACACACTTTCTTGCTTACAAGTATTCTCCCTAATACCCTTTCTTGCTTACAAGTATTCTCCTTTACGCTGTTTCTTGCTTACCAGCATTCTCTTTAAAACTCGCTCTTGCTTACACTTAAGCTTAACACTCTCTATTGCTTACAGCTATTCTCCTTAGCACTGCTTCTTACTTAACGCGTATTCTCCGTAATCCTCTTTCATGTTTGCATGTATTCTCATTAGCACCCGTTTCTCAAAAGCTCTCAACACGTAGGCATGTTCATTCTTCATAGTGCGGGAGAGACTTCGACACACATATAAAATAGACTTTTCTTTGACTAAATTCATGGAGCAGAGACATTTTGAAAATATTTTATTCATTTGGTTGGCAAAAAAATTTCCTGCATTTTATCAACACGACCTTTATTACCGTTGTTATTAGAACCAGGGCTGTGGAGTCGGAGTCTTAGTCGTGGAATCGGATTCAGAGTTGGAAGGAATTTTTAGGTGGAGACGGAGTCGGTAAAAATGTACCGACTCCGACCTCAGTCTGAAGTCTTAACTAGATATTCCAACTCCAGAGCCCTGATAGCTACAGTAACCATCAGCCTTATAATTAAACATAGCTTATAAGTCAAAAAAGTAGCCTGATGATTCACGTGGTGGCGATGAAATATCGTATAGGTTTACCATTATTAATACATATTGAGCTTTTATAAAGGAGTCGGAGTCAGAACTTTGGTGTACCGACTCCACAGCCCTGATTAGAACCCGGCGCTGAACACTTCCTAGAAGCATACATTCATTTAACGTACTCACGTTCTGTTCCTGTGAATATCATACGTGGATGTATTTTTAGTTAAGAGCTATAATATTAGTAAGTCAGGGGAACATGCGTGTGTTGTCTGCATGTGCATGCACAGAACTTACGGAGGTGGCCAATCTGTGTGAAGAATTTAATATTTTCTGTTTTTAGGCACCTTCTTATCCCTGCTGGTTTGGGTACTGGAAGTGTTGTTTTTGTCTGTGTCTGAACATGTAAAATCTCAACGATCCATGAACGGATTTTCACGGAATTCAGTATCAGAAAATTGTACAATAAAATTTCGGATTATTTCGATTTTGGTTAAAACCGGACAAAGTATCGAACACTTTGCATGAAGAAGTGCGTGCGTATGTGCGTAGCTTTTTATGCACCGAAGAGTATTTCGAATGAACTTTGTACCAAAGATTGAAACATGTGTTATGTTCAATAAATTTTTCTGCTAGTTTCATGGTTTCATGATAATTATAGAAAGCGGACACTTTATGTACATTTGTAAATTTGTGTGTGCAGTAGCTCAGTGTGCTTCCTAGATTGTCTGTGCCCATGCTCCTACTCGAGAAAGGGAAGAAAGTCTAATAGCATATAGACTGCCTCGACGAAAGTCTGTTGTGTTATTTTAAGGTAATGCTTTGTCAAAATATCGTTGAAGGCTAACTTACCTTACATTAGATACAGAAAACCTGCATATGTATCTACTATCCACTTAGCATAATAGTTGTGAAGAACGAAACATTAATACTGGTCGTTTATTCAAAACCTGCGACACTTGTTGTACCAGTAAATTGATGTAAAATGAGTGGAACTGAAGTGAATATATGAGAGATAGGCTATTTTTCAAAGACATAATGGAAGGTGTGTTTAGCATACATGGGGTACAAAAAATAGTAGAATAATAGTATTCCGCAGTGTTGCCGACATGAAAATATTTACAGAATTATGGCTTGAAATCCGAGACAGCCAACTACTGGTTGTCCAAGAAGTCACCGTGCCCATAAATTCTTTCTTTATTACATTACGTCGAAGTTTTACGACTTGGCACCGCTTTACGTGAGATGGCAACCCTGCATGGCCATGACAGTTGGGAACGTATTTGCAAATGGCAGACAGAGCAATTATTTCATTGAGGAGCGTTGAGGAGCGCGTGTTTTGGTACACGAAGGACAGCACACAGGTCAGACGATGATTGAGCTAAAGACAGTGTTTCAGCAGCGATTTGGGAAGCCATCCCTGCCCACAGCATCTCTGTTATCATATGAGATACTTGTCGTTTCACTGGGACAGGTGAAAGATCCCCCTCGCAGAGGTCGATCAATTTCGCGAACGGTGACTTGTCCCGCTGTTGTCGCTCGCGTGGAACAATTGCCCCACAGAGCCAAGCGGTAAAGAGTAAGTCATCTTCAAGTACGGCTGTCGACCATGTTTGACAACAGAAAGGACCTGTCTATGAAGCAATTTCTGTCCATGTCCGTAAGAGAACTCAGCGATGCAGACATGGAACAACTTCAAGAAGCATGTACTTTGCTGCTGGAACGATTTCCAACAGACTTATTTGAGGACAAATGCTCCCTCAGACGCGTGTGCAGTTTACCGCAGGTCCCTAACAAAAAATGTTGTTTTGATGGATCGAAGAGAATCTCCGTTACGTGATGGAGGTGGAGGACTGCCCACCACATGTGACGATACGGGCAGGTGTAACTGCTGGCCATGGCGTAGGCCCGCACTTCTTTCACGGAGTCGTCAACCGTGCTTTATTTCTGGAGTAGTTAAAGAATTTATTACAACAGAGCTGAGCAACTGAAGAATCATGGAAAATTTGTGGTTTCAGCAAGACGATGCTCTGAGTTCACCCTGCCTATGCGTGAATTACTTAACGAAGCATTTCCAGACCGGTGGATTCGGTGCGGTTCTGCAGCCACTAGCATGGCCTTCAGCAAGTCCTGACTTCGGCGACACTTAGTGAGAGTCTGCGGGGGAATAGTAAAAGAAGTGGCTCTACGTCGTTACGATACTAACGCCGAATTACGAGCGGCCATTACTGACACCTTGACCACTTCGACGCCGCAAGTATGAAAAGTATCACAAGGACGTTATGATGCATCACGCTCTGTGCCGGCCAGAGCGGTACCCACACATAGGGTATCAGTTTGATCCATAAGAATGTGGGTAGAATGAAAAATAAATAAATACATTAATTAATAAGTTAAATATGTTAGGGATGCGATGAAACACTTTAGTTACAAGATAGGCACACAGATATTCTAATTGAAAAGTGGTTATGTGTAAATTAACACAGTTTCACCAGCTTTGCAAAACGTGTTGCCAATCGTGACACATGGCCAAGGTGCAAGGGTCCTCAGCATCGTCGGTATTATTGTATTGCTTGTAACTTGTAATTTTTATTCAGTTTTTGTGTTATTAAATTTTATGGGTCACAGAAGAAATAAAGGATCCAGAACTTCCTACTTTAAATTTAAAAAATTGTTTGCGTGGTTTACCTTGCGCTGTTTGGTGGGCCAAACAGTCCCGTGAGTCGTATAAATCGACCCCTGGAAGTGTTCTGCATCTTTTGGCCAGTCTGGCAAGACCCGCAGCAGCTACAACAGGGGAAGGAATTCCGTGTAGGTTGCAATATACTGACGCTGGTAATTGATTAGTCCACTCTACCCTATTTATGGCCGACGTCAACTGCAGAGACTCCCCAATCCCCCACAGGGCATTTCAACTAGACTGACCCTTCCTGCACATGAATCAGTGATTAGACGCCACTTAGCGATTCTTGAAACCAACTGAGCTTTAGAAGTTTACATACATCCGAGGAGAAGTGTTACGTTTATGTGGATCACTTCTGATGACTTCAAAAGATGGCACAGCTCCTTTGCGTTATTAAATATGAATGGACGTTGCAATCAGTCAACGTAACCTTATATTCAGGACGCATATGGCTATTATATTTCATGGCTAATCTTGTAACGAAAATAGGTTCAGTGTGTTGTAAAAATATTTTTAAAAGTACGGCCGAAGAACGGGCCCCACTGCTAGGCCTTCGTTCTGTTAAAATTTTTTTCATTTTACGAAAATTAATGTTACTGTATTATTATTTCACATAAAAACAGTAACTCTTACTTTATTGCGTATCTATTAAGTTTAGATCAAATGTATTTACTTATTACAGATACAAGTTCTTTCATGGGAATATGAGGATACGTATTACTTATACCAAAAGATGTCAGTCGTATATTGGGGTGTATAATAATCTCTTATAGAATTAAATGGAGAAATTTGTTTGCCTTAAATGCATTGTGTAATAAGATTGGTTTTTATAAGCCTATATGAAAAGTGTAAAGAACAAAGGACTATCTGGCATTAAAACCGTGTTTGGAAAAGAAAATTTTCGGATCCCACCATTTGACTGTAATGTGAGACATTCAAATCACTTTGAATCTCACAAAATATTTTATAGGATTAATCTGAGTATTATGCTTCAACTTACCTTTCGGGTCAGATCGCGTCAAAACAAATAAATTAAAAAATCCCCGTTCAACAATCAAACATCAAGATTCTGCGCCTTTATTTTCCTTAAACCTGCCCGGCAAAAATGTGACTGTAGGCATCAAACCGTTAGATAAACAAAATGGTTGACGGGCCTTGCCATATAGGCTTACTTGTATACATGAGGTAAAAGGCAGTGTTCTGCGTTGAGGTAATATTGGTCTGAGTTGGACAGATTTACGTTATCTGGATTTTATTTCACAGCCTCGTGCGCCTGGATGCATTATTTGTAATAATGTGACTGGCAATTTGGGATTGTGGAACGTAGCGTACTCTCTAAAAACGGAACTGGCAAGTTAGGATTGTTGAAAGTAGCCTGCTGTTTAAACACGGAACTGGCAAGTTGGGATTGTTGAACGTAGCCTACTGTTTAAAAACGGAAACAAAGAGTACATTGAACCACTTGTGCATGTTTCAGAAGCGTCAGTCTGTGATTGCAAGCGGCATGACTGCGGGAGGCCCATGCTGTTGGCGTCAGTGTCTATAAATTTCTCCATGAAATTAACTAGACTGAATGAAAGCTTAAAAATGGAGTAAACAAATCAGCTGTAGAAAGAGACATGATCTGATTTCCATGCATCTTTGAATATGACACAAATTGGTGAATTATTAGGCCTAGTGAGTGTTCGAGGACAGTACATCATGGAAAATTTAATGAAGATCAAATTAATGGAAAAAGTTTAATGTTTAGTGTAAGGAATCTGCAGTACTGACTTAATTGCTGATCCTAATTGTGCAAATAATGCGTGTCAATTATTTATTGTTTCCTAAATAGAAGGACATTTTGCAGCACAATGACTTTTTCATAAGCTGATCGAATTGCATCCGTGTGAAAGACAGGTGAAGCGAGTTGTTCGTGTGTGAGTGAGTGACCGCTCTCTTGTTTAACTCTTTACGAAACCTAGACAGTTCATGAATCAATTATAATTTTCTACCTCTGCCTAGAGGGTCTGTAAGGGAGCATTCAATTTTTCTGCGCTTCATCTTTAGTTAGGAGTGATTGGTTAAATTCTCGCTCTCGACTTTGAAGAAATATATGCCTATTACAATACTTCTTGCTCAAGACATTGGGTGGGCTCCAGAATCGGACTGAAGGAGGTGGAGAATAGAAAGACCCAAGTCGTCTCTGTTATCAAACCCGCAATCCACCATTTAGACAGTCACCTGAGTCTTCTGGCTCCTGATAACACAGCAAGTGGAATATCGCTGTGTTTAAAATGATTTCAGGAGATTCAACAGAATTGTACGAGACTTGAGGTCCTCAAGGGACCTGCTATGATCTATACTGACATCAATTAGGTGACGCCGTTTGCTTCGGTAGAGATATACCAACAGTTTGGAGAAAAATTTAACTCCGTTTTCAGAGTATAAGATGGTTTGAAGAAGGCAGCAGTAATTGCGAAATGCAGGGTGTGTGAATGCACGTGTATTAATGTAATTTAAAAAGGATTAAGCGAGTGTGGATTAGGTTCGGGTTTTGAAGTCTTTTAATGTAGGAGATGTTTAAGAATTAAATTCCTACCTCTTCAACCAAACACCACTCGATTAATACTTTTTACCGAATAATTGCTCTTTAAAATAAACAGTATCATATAAAACCCATATACCCAGAAACGAAATTATTTAAAATCATTTCTGTCTTACGAGCAAATGCGAAATTATTGTTTTCAGTTTTGTTTGCTTGTGAGAGGGCGAGATTCTTCAACGATGACAATGAACATGAAGCTCGTCAGCTTTCTTTCCCACTTGTGACAGGCTTTTTTTACTGAAACAAGTTGCATAAAGCTTGACAATGTATACATTTATATGAATACTGAGTGAGACTATCATGTTCTTTAAATTTTTCTTCTTTATCGTGGCTTATTAATCACATTCCGTTTGTTGAATGTATCCTGATATTCACTAGTTTTCCTTTCATATTGTCTGAACTAAAAGTTCTCAGTCGAGGACAACTTTTCCTCTCGGAATACTGAGTTTTACTCATGGAAATATTCAAGAAATTTCTGGAGACTCTAGTAGTGCAGCTGTTGATTTTTTTATTTCAAAGCAGTAAACGCAACATTTTAGAGGAGGACAGTTGGATATTATGTAGATTCCGAAGTGGAATGCATATTTCGAGTCTTTATAGTTGTAAGATTGTTTAAATTTAATGGGCCCGAATATGTTTTATACACTTTTGTATCATTCCGTTTTGACAGAAAGTGCACAATGAGCCCTGAAAAGATAACATTCTCGTGAGATATTTATTGCACAGTTTTATCTTCGAGAAAAAAGTAAAATATATGATGGGGGTTTTTAGTAATTCACTAATTTTGTTAACACAAAGAAGGCTGACGTTTCAGAAAAAAAAATATGGCCGTGCACCTAGCCTTAAAAAGGAGAAAATTTTTAAAGCAAATGCTCTCCTTAAGGTCACTTCGGTTAGACACAGCAGAATCTAATGGACAGAGCAGAGAATACATTTTGTTTTTTGTCAACAGTGAAGTCTGTACTAATGTTTGCGTCGACTTGAGTTCTTGATAGTGCAATAAGTAAGCCTAATTTCCACGGACAGTCTGAAACACAAATAAACCTTAAAATAAAAATAAATAAAAGAGGTCCACGTGTGCTGTGTTGGCTATTATGATATTTCTGGCCAGATTATTTGCAAAAATACATAGTGTGCCCTTCCCGTGAACACGGTAATGAACCTTCTGATTTTATAGAAGGCAGAGAACTTGTTGAGTAGCTGAGTGTTATTAATGTATAATATTTTAAAAGTTTGTTGCACTCCTTTAAATTACTGGGTGATATAAAAATTCTAAGCTCAGGTGTTAGTAAAAGTCGTTTAATATCTTAAATGAAGAATTTTTTCTTTTCTTGTACAGTGGGATTTTCACCATTTATAGCATTCAGATTTAATTGTTAACTGAAAATATGTATGGAGGACTATAGCTGCATGTATATGTTTATATCTGTTCGGTTAACCTTTTAAAGCCTAGCGGTAACTTTACGTACCACCAGGTTTAACATTAAAAAATTCTACGTGGTGCCCACATTGCGTTTATGTGTTTTGTACGGATCTCAGAACAAACAGCAACTTTTGCCTTATAAAACATTAAGAGATTGGTTTTTATAACCGAAGTGGAGAGTGTTTACAGCGCGGTACGCACCGAGTCCTTATATAAAACAGATACGCTTCGTCTTTAAAGGGTTAATATAATCAGATTGAAAAGCACAGTCCAGATAAAACTAAGTATTTTTCAAAATATCATTCAATATTGCACGTAATAATTACTTCTGTGCTAAACTGATGCAGAAGCTAATGCACCGGTACAAAGCTGATCATTCATTCTAGAGCGACGGCACCGCTCGCAGCCACTAATTGTGCTTTCGTGCACGATAGAGAACAGACAAGTAAGAATGGCGTATAAAATGTGGGGTTTTTGGGTATGCTTAAAATATTCATGTACTGTGAAAGGTTTTAGAGATATCATGTTCCACTTGGGCTTCATGAAAATTAGGAATCATTCTGGAAAAAATTAAATTAGAAAATTTTTATTTTTTTTCTACCTATGCCCAAATGAATTAAAATCCTTTGAATATTTTCTGAGATGAAACAGACATGCAGGCTTGAAATGGTTATCCTAAAGTTTCCCTGGATTCACTTTTGGAAAGTAGTAGTAGTAGTAGTAGTAGTAGTAGTAGTAGTAGTAGTGGTGGTGGTACAAAATACATTTCAAAACCAGTCACCACTCAATACAAAGGATACTTAAAGCCTAATTATTTTACGTTTAATGGTACACTACTACACATTATTTGTCGAGCTAGCCGGCTAGTAGGCAGAATATGCACATAATTTAGATGTGTTTTAGAATAATCAGATTTATGGTCATTCTTATGTTCCGGCGGTCATTTACGCGTGAAATATAAAATGCGGGAAAGCTATTTCCTTCCGCATTTTTAAACCCTTTTGAGAATAAAGAGGGAAAGAGAACACAGATTAATAGTCGATGCTGTTTAGTGGAGGCTGTGTACGACTAAGTATGTATGTTATTCGCTCACAGAGGATATGGTGAGTCCCAGTGTCTGACAGGTGGAGTTAATTAAACAGACAGCATTGACATGTACATAATTTTACACCAAAGAAATTTTTAGTGTCTGACAGATTACTGTAACAGTCAGGAGGCTTCGACATGTACGTGTAACGCATTTTGTTCCGTTACAGAAGTATAAGGAAAAAAGTGTTAAGAATATTGATAATAAATGGAAGCGAGCTACTGAAAATTCAACGGTAAACCTCTTATTTATGAAAAAGCTTACTTGTTAAGGCCGCGTAACCATTAAAACTGACTGGCAAGACGCTGGGATTCTGTTATTTGTGCTTTATGAATATTGACTTTTTGTAAAGTAGAAAAACAAGGTAAACACGAAAACAAATTAGCAAGCAGCTTTCGCGATTTTGACAGAAGTACAATTTCGGAATCTAGCAACTAAGAATCTCCACGTAATTGAAGTCTTTCAGAATGAGTGGACCAATCACTTGTCCATGGAAGACCGTGCGGTTAGGGTTATTTGTGGCTAACACTGCTGGAATGATTATTCTACTTAGCAAAACATTTCTTTAGACGGCCATTAATTAATGCGCCATCAAAACATAGTTTGTTATATAGAGTACGCATATTCTGTAATTAATTTTCCTCATTCCTGTAAATGTACAATACGCGAATACAATCCATATAATCGTTAGTCATCACCTCGCAATCCGTTTGTTGTAATATTAATTAATCTCGTGCTCCACCTGTTTGCTGCATGTTTTTATCAGTTTTGGCTGTCACAGTGTAATTGACAGTACAGTCACTTCCGAAAATAAATGATTATACGTCATCCTACAACACTTCAAGAAAATCATGGCAATTTGTGTAATTTTATGTTGTCAGTTTTACTTTTTTGAAATGTTGTAATGATTGTCATACCACTTTTGACTGAAGCCGAATGGATTATCGCATTAATTATTCGTGCTTTGCTTATAAGGACAGTAAACGTGTTTGTGGTAATAAAAGAACGTTGAGCGTTTAAATTTATTCTGATTAACTAATTTTAATCCGCGAATTTTTCACGTTCATATTTCTGAGGGAAAAAATAGTTTGTTCCATTTTCATCGAATTTGGGCCAAAACATCGCATTTATTTTACATTTGTATTCTTGCCTTATTATTATTATTATTATTATTATTATTACAATTTTTGTAGGACGTGAAATTGCTTTGTTTTGGTCAGTGAGTAAAGGTTCACTGTTATTTAAAGAACAGTCATTTTTGATTGTGTAGTAGGTAGTTGGCATGTATATGTTCTGCATACACGTCAAAAATTGACCATAAGGGAATAACTATGCTTGTTACAACTTTGTATTTTAATTTTTGCGAACAGTGTTACATTAGTAGTCAAGGTAAGGTTATTTCATACGTGTTATCCGAAACAAAAGTGTTGTACTTCCAATCTGCAGTGGAGTCAAATGTCGGAGGCGGTAGCGGTTCTCCTGAATAGATATAATTTTCATAATTTTCCCAACAGACACAGACAAATTCGGAGACAGTAACTCAAAGCATCCCAGACTAACATCTCTTAATAGTCTGTTACTCGTCATTATATTATCTCATTCGACTCTATGTAACCTTACTTATTACCACCATTCTGAAATTGTGTTTTAAGTTCCTATGTACAAATATTTGTTTTGGTGCTATTTAGGGGACGATATAAAAATGTGTTTAAGAATGGGATATGAAGAGGTAAGCTGGATTCATCTGGCTCAGTTTAGGATAACTGAAGACCTGTTGTAAATTAGTTTTATGAATTTGTCTTTTCCATTCAGTTTGAAACTTTATATACTGTGGTTGTAGACACATAACATCTGTATGTAATCTCATTCAAATGTATACAGCGACACCGTGTTCAAGTTGTACATTCATTCTCACAGAGCAACACTGTGTTTGATAAAAAATTTCTAAGTATGTATTAAGTTACAATACACTAAGTGCTGATATGTTAATGCTAAAAGTGGCAAGATTTAGTTTACTATAGTAGTCATTCTATTTTACAAATACGCGAATTAAATTTTTTTTTTCTTTTCCAGGTACCGGCTGAAGTTTTCAGGTCCTGCCTAACAGGAAGTGCAACTGTTTCACACCAGACGACATTTCAGAAAGCACTCCAGGGCCAAGGTGCGTGGACATTAAAGTTACTGTCATGAATCCTATTATTTTCAATAATTTCGTAACTTTAGACAGAATTAATTGAGAAAGAGTTTAAAATCCTAAGTTATATTTATTTTGACAGTACAACAGAGATTCTCAATGCCTGTAAACTGTTGTTGACGTGGTGTCCTCTGCCTGCTGTGTTTGCTAGGAGTTGCCGGATAATTAGGGATGTTTGTGTGAGATTTGAGGTTTTCACGGGAGTGTTGCTTAAGGTTATAGTTATCTGGAGTGTTACGCCGTGTAGACTGGTAAATATTTACCGACGTGTCTTCGTCTACTTGATCCTCGGGACGAAGGGACTACTGCCCTGCGGAAAATCAGTGAATGTTTAACAGTAGGCAAGGGGGTAACATTCCTGAAGGCTTGAAAGGAAGGTTAATATCTCAATGTCACTTCGAACTTCCATAAAGTTGACGACCCAAAGTCTGTTGTAATAATAGTGTTAATGGATTCAGCTTTACGGAACATGACGTAACACGTACAATTGTAAAACTCAAATATCCGTAAAATGTAACACTTATGTGGTGGGATATTTCTTCGTCATTCGTAAATTGCTATTTTGATAGTAAGTCAGAACACTTTTTCAATGGTTCACTGCAGGGATTGACTGCGTTTTCCCGCCTCTTCAATTGTATGGCTTGTTGTTTAAGGATCTGCTCTTTCTTCCTGTCTTCATGGATTAGAAATTTCAATGCCTTTGCAGGCTTCAAAATCCTCTTTCTAGCATCTTCATGGTATTACTGCTAAACATTTACTGTGGATGCTTGCAATTTCGTGCAACCTTCGGCTACCTGCCTTCACCCAGTCTAAGAAAATTGTCCTGTCATCCGTTGACGTAAGTGGTACAATAATCTCTCCAGTCTTATTCTGGGTTTCAAGTTTCATCTTATTTTACGTTTTCGTCATCTAACCGCGTTAAGAGTTACGGCGTTTTCTCAAGTCGTAGGTTGTCTGAGTTATCCCAGTTATTTTTCTTACTTCAGTATTTACGACAGTTCTTTTAAAAATATTCTGCATAATGTAATAGACGTACTCACGGAAATTATCTAATCAGAGTTTATAAAAACATCTTCATTCTCCACATAAATATTTGCAGTTTACTTACCAAAATACGAGTATCTCTGTCAATATCTGGACTCATTTCCCTAACTACTACAGGATGTTATCAAACCAGTTAACTATGCTATACCGTTAAACCATTCAGAGAAAGCTTAAAGAACGTAACCCTAAGCTAATATAACGATTTATACAATATCTATTCTTATGCCGGGGTTTTTCGTACATTAATCGAAGATGTTTTCAGAATGGTTTTACGGTTTTAAAACAATAGATTAGTGAGGTTTTCACGGATGCTTTTATACTGTGTGATTAGAGATATGTGTTTTTAACATTTATACAAGTACCTGATGATAGCTCGGCCGAGCCGAAACATGTAGTACACTGGCACAACTAGAAGAGATGACATAGTGTGCAAATACATAGAAACAGGGGTGTGTCAGACTGTGTTTATCATCACTGTGATCAGTAGCTAGTATTCTTTTTTCTTTCTTAGTTTTGACCTCTGTTTATCTCATCATTGTAGGTATAGAGGTTATTGCTAGGCTTGATCACACTCAGTGACATAGACACACTCGCTAGGACTCCTCTGGACGAGGGATCGGCTCGTAGCAGAGACCTCTACCTGACAACAGAAAACAGTAACAAGAGATAGACATCCATGGCCCCGGCGGGATTAGAACCTCCAATCCTTACAAGCAAGCAGTCTCAGACCCACACTTAAGACGGCGCGGATACCGCGTGACGAACGCACCTACAATCTCACCCTATGCATACTCAGTCTCTACTTCATAATGAACGCACCTACGTTTGCGCCTTACGCACTTTCCACACGTACTTCATAACAAACGCACCTGCACTCTCATGCTATGCGCATTTCATCCCTACTTTATAGCGAAAGACATTATAGGACTCGCATTCTTAATTAGGATGTTTTTCGTTTCATTACCAGAACTTTCGTTATTACAGAGTTACGTTATCAGGTAAAAATGTTGGTTGAAAATATTTCGGAAAATAATAGGTTATCACTACCTACACTTTCCAGCCTAGCGTTGAATACAGGAGGTTCCTTCAAAACTTTATACCTATCTACCATCTTCTGCCCATATTTTCGACCTTCCTTGATCTTTTCCCCAAAATTAGGCATAAAGTGTCCCTCCTCCTTCACCCCATTAACTACATTTTATTTCTTATAAATATTTGACGCGTACGGATGTTAGCTTCAACCGAACGCGTCTCTTGCTGTAATGTATGTAATTTTACAGTGTTTTTACATACTTAAAGAAATCCTGTGCTAATACATTGCCATGTTAACATGAGAGTCACGTTACTGTGAAGCAGTAGATTGTATTTTTGGCCTACAGAAACTCCGATCGCTCCAATACATTCTTCTTCAGAAGAAATACATTAATTTGGCCTGTATTAAGAGTTTTTCGACGATTCTGGTTCTTTTCAGGGAATACACTCTACACAAGAATAATGCATGTTCGTAGAAACATGTAACGATGTTTCTTATCTTATACTTTCGGTAAGACTGAAAACAAATGCGTAACGAGAGACTTTATAATTTTTACTTACCAGATATTTTTCGGATGATCAAGTAGGGTGGTGGGCAGAAAACGCGGCATGTATAGGGGAGCAGGGAAATGCGTACAGGGTTGTTAATTAGAAAAACTGAAGGAAAGAATCAGCTTGGATTACATAAGCCAGAAAGGAGCGTGATATTAAAATTCATATTAAATAAACAGAATGGGAAGTCGTAGGCTGGTTTATCGTCGCTCAGGATAGGAAACAATGGCGAGCTGTTGTGCGAACACGGTAGTGCACCGTTGTGTTCCAAGTGGAGGAATTTTTGACTAGCTGAAAAACTAGTAGCTCTTCAAGATTCAGTCTGATCCACGGAATTAATTTCCACAATACTGACCTAAAAATTGTAATACTAATACATATTCCATTTTCCAGTTAAAAAAATTGTAAATTTTCTGTGAGTGATGGAGCGCTAGTAGACTGCTAAGCATACTGTCATGACCGGTGCAAGTGCGGCGCAATATTTGATGTATTTTGTTTTCGTTTATCAGCTGAATCCGTTCCATTCCCTTACCTCCCCTCTGTTTTCCCAAGATCCATATTAATACACTCCTTATATTTTTACCTGCCTGTCGCCATTAATCGCATTTGTTGAGTTTTCCCATTATTCTTTATTTCGTATTTCTCCAACAATATTATATGTACGTGACCCACCCATTGCATTCTTCTTTGCTTGGTCACCTAAACTGTCAACAGCAAACTGTAATATGATTAGCAATTCTCAGTCATCACGTCGAGAATAAGAAATATTTTAAGGCCTAGTCACGTGCATAGTACTGCAATTTTGCACGGACATGTAACGGCAAGCATGAGGGAAAGGGAACAATTTCGACAGAAGTTTTCCGAGAGCCACGTACCGATAATAAAGTTTGTACACACGAAAGAGGAAGTAGTAAGGAGAAATAAAGGATTTTACTGGGCCTGTGTGCATATCCATTTTTGTCTCCACTGTACATTGAAGGGTTTTTCAATTACAGTACATTGAGCTGGGCATGACGTGTAGCACACGTGGGACAAACGGGAAATCAGTACAAACAATTAAGGCTGGTATTTTGGGACAGAGCCGCTTGGGTGATATAGACATATATCATGGGACATATAGCGGGCTACAGGAAAACGTGACTGACTGCAAACTGAAGGAGGAAGTCTGAGGAAATGGGACGAAAACGAGATTTTGTGAGTACAGTAGTAAAAGTTTTGGTTTTAAGAGAGAGGGGAATATCTTGACCGGACGAGCACGTATCAACTTTAAAAAAGGCCCTGTACCATCAGTTATTTCACAGAGGTTTGGACCACATGTCTGTAGAAACCGTTATGTATAAATGTTAGGACAAAGGAATCATAATATCACGGCAGATGCTGTTTAAAGATAAGGTTATATATATAAATAATATTGTACTCTGGCTCAGACGAAATGTTCTTGCACCCGTGAGTGATTTAGCGGCTATAAGGTACGTCAGTTCGTGTGCCAGTAAATGTTTTTTATGAAGAAGCAAATATTTTACAACCTACTAAAATTTCTGGTAAATTTTCAAGCGATATAATTTTAAGAACATGTTCGAACGTATGAATGTTTGTTTGGAAATTATTTTAACATAGGATTCTCTTTTATTTTAAGGCTTAAAAGCTGGGTACACTTGTTATCGTGTCGGTTCAGCGATCAGTTATTACACGAATTTTAACATCGCCATCAGGAATATAGGTTTTATATTTGTGGATCAAACGCCATTTGGTAACAATACAGTATTTTGTGTGCACGTTAACTGAAGTTGTAAACGCCATGCATTGTGTGCGAGGTTTATGATTGGTTTCAATATTCATCGAAATGGATGTTTTATAATCACGCTTGAAGCACAGTTGCCTGCTGTTGTGGCTGTTATGTTTCTTTGATAATTTTTTAAAGACCGAACAAAATGTCATAACTCGCACTATATCTTGGTGTTCGGCAAGAGAGATTTATGTAAACATTATTAAAAAGGGGTTAAAACTGGCTAAAGACTTTATTGTACGTGTGCTAATAAATTGTTGGTCTTTCTGACTTGAGGCCTAGGTGCTGCACGTTAACTTGCGTTGTTTAAGAACCAGACTTACGCGTTGGGTACTGATCTGAAGACAAATTTCTGCATTTGTAGTGTTAGAATTAAGTCAAAAGTTTCAAAGCGTGACTTAGGCCCTTATTACGGAACACTAAAGAATAATTCCTACGTGAACAGACAACTATAGGATCGTTTATTGTGTTTATTCAAATTCGATGTATCAACAGCCAAGACTACGACTACTTATCCGCGTATGAGTATGGCAGTATTGTTACAAATGAATACCAGCACGGCAGCTTCCTCAGCTGAGAAGAACATGGCGACGCTTTGTGGAGGCAGTGAAGAAAACCACGCAGAGGGAGGCGGTTTGAGATCTTTATTCGATCAGTATGCCAACCGAATACATCGCTCCTGCTGGGGATTTGGTTGAGGAACTGCAAGAAACAGAAAGAATGTTAGCGAATTGCAGTGTAGCTACATTCTGAAGCCAAAGTTAGAGCATTATTAATACTCCCAGCATAGCAAGAATGTCTCTATTTTCTGTATTTGTACTCGTTTTGGGTGATATTTTTATGCCTACGTCACACAAAAAGGCCACACATGTAGGTATAATGTTACTCTTACGATATACAGGATTCTGTAAGAGCAGGAATTAAGTGGTTCTGATTTGGAAGATCTAATCTCTTTGTTACTTTAGTATAGAGGGTTTCAAAAACGTAAAAAAATTCCAATCTACAAAAAGCCCCCTTACATATTTTATTGGAGGTCGATATTCGGTGAACACAGAAAGAAGGATTTTTTGTGACACTTGTTCAATTTGGACAGGCGCGCGAAATGTTCACAGTTCACGCCTAGGCACTCCTGAATTCGGAGGACGAGTGAGTTGCGAACTAACCAGTGTATATACATCGCCTTACGGACTTCCTTGTCATCGTCTCAATTTCTGCAGCACCACAACACAAGAGGCGGGACTGGTTGGTGTGCTGGGTCCTCCAGATATTTGCTTTTGCACATCTTGCACCGTACCTCCGGCCTCAAATTTACGTCGCCACTACCTCTGGATTCCACACATATTCTCAGTTGTCCAGTACCACTTCAAAATTACCTTGTGTTGCTCGATCGCCAAATTCTCAGCGCCGTTTTCTTTACAGCCTGTATACTCCATAAGTTAACGCTGGTGTTATGCGATTAGCGCAACCTATTGAATGGACGTCACTCTACACGCAGTATACTAGGTCTTGGTCCCGCAATATAAATGTGCGTAAGTATCCTGTATTAAAATATGTATACATTTTTTAGACATCTGTACAGCTGCAAGACTTCCATAATCACCATGTCATAAAACCATTCTTGACAAACAAAGAGTTGCTGAGTTGGTCAAGAAATCCCCTGGTTTTTATGCAAGCTGAAGGTTTGTCACTGCCTTCAAACAGGCCGCTGTTGGCCCGTGCATTGTGCTACACAAATCAAATCCATAACATCGTATACTAATTTCAGATACATTTTATTATTAGTCATGAGTCTGTCAGACATTCTTAGGTTTATTTGCAAATCATACATTCTCTTCTCCCCGTTAGACTTGCGTACCTTTTCTCATCCCCTCTGATTTTATCACCCTTCTAATGTTGAGTTAAGAGTAGGCTTTCTGAAGTTCCTAATTATGCAACATTATCGAGCCTCCTGTTACTTTCCTTTTGTACAAGACGTCCAGATATTCTCTTCAGTACCTTCTTCATGCGCTGTTAAATCAAAATTTGTCGTAGAAACGTACTGATTATTTGAAACAAGACCAAGTAGTGGGCATGCACTTTGTATGAACTGAGTAAATGTCAAGCTGCACGGGCAAAGATGTGTAATTTTCAAGCATATTTAAAGCTTAGGTTTCTTTAGGAAAATATATCATGATTTAGGAAGGCAGTTATGAGTCTTTTATATTTCCTTTGTAGTCTTATGTGATCCTGAAAGTACATGTGTAATTAATGACGTCGTAAGAGACAGACATAATGCATGACCTGAAAATACTATCCCTGGTAGCCTAGACTTTATGCTGAAATATTTATATGTGTTGGAATAAGCTATTTGAATTTTTATAACTTTCGTATTTCAGTCACTTTATTATTGAAGGCTCTGAAATAGGAAGACAGTGCAGGGAAAGATCATAAGAGCACAGATGTGTGTGAGTTTATGTAGTAAGCACCGATGAAATCGTTCTCCGAAGCGACACATTATTATGCAGTTTTTAGGTTTTGTTTTTCCCGGGATTTTTAAACGTAATACGGATAAGATATTTCTTCGCATCCGTCGACTGAATCTCTAAATCAAATTTTTAGTCAAAAGTGAACCTTCTTAAGTCAGTATTATCATCATAAATTTTAAAACTGAACTGATATTTTATGGACTAAGTAAAGCATTGTTAACTAATAATGATTATACTGATGATAATGATAAAGCAGCTTTGAGAAAGGTGGTGATACTTGTGCGACAGTAGTGGCGAGGGTGGACAAGAATAGGTGGTGAGGTGGCTGATGATTTTGTGTTGGTGGTGATTGTGGTGGGGGTGATGATGATGATAAGTGAGAACGAAAACAAGACGATGATGGTGATGGCGACGATGCTGAATTTCTAACTACAGTGCTTAATGTCTACGAGCCTCTCGACGGCCTTGAATACGAGGTGCGAAATGGGCCAGTAGAGATTTCCCGACACGTGTCTGTGTGTTCACTTCACAGACATTACACAGTGTGACGTTAAGTTCGCGGGATCAGATTACCCCGCGGCGCAGGCGCTCCTCGGAGGTCACAAGGTGACATGACTTCCCCATCCTTTACGATGACGACTTGGCATCATCGTCAGATCTCCGTGTGCCTTGAGATACTGCCCCTAATTACAGCATCCGCCAAATGAACTCAGAGTCATATACTTGTAGACCTGCAGGTAGAGAATTACCTGAACTGTGACGGCATTGCAGTAAACAGAACGGACTGCTGAAAATGATGTGGCTACCACGTTATACTCGTAGTACTCTGGAGTAGAAAACGACCTGTCGAGATCGAGTAGTTAACATTAATACTGCTTAGTATTCAAGACGTTCCGGATCTGACTGTCGGCCTGGAGGCTTGCTAACCCGTTTACTATCCGTCGCGGCATTCGTCAGTTTCTTCCTGCGCAGTACTGGGAGAATGTACAAAAGGCCACATTCGCTTTTATCCACAGCGTGTCCAGTTCATCATTTACAACACTGCTGCTATACCTAGCCTTAAAAAGAATTGTATTTTGACAGCTAAAACGTATTTTCTTAGTTTACAAAAAGTAGCTTTTGTCTTAATTTCATCCCCTGTCACCACATTATGGAAGGTACTCGTGTTGCCCAAGGAGGAGGAGCCCTCTAGGTACGGAGTTAGTTGTGAATGTACTTAATACGCATTCTTTGACGGCCAGCAAGGGTTGATCCTTAGGGTAGGTTTTGGGTGGGTAGCTAAGAACCCCTGATAGCATGTAAAAGCAATCATACTATGGAATACTGCGCAGGACAGCTTGGCTGCTGTCAGCATCTTAGGAAGAATTCTGCTGCGTGGAATTAAATGTTTAGTACAGTTCTACATTCTAAGTCCAAGTAATTTTGACGTGTCAAAGTTGTTAGGAAAGTTGCCATTAATATCGTCAGTCAGACATGTTATTTCTGCTGTCGGGTTACTGTTTTTGGCAGCTAGTTTTTATACATTTATTTAGAATAATGTGTGCACAAATATTCCATTTCTAGCCGCTAATGCGATCCAACCTGTAAAAAGAGGATAGGTTTGCCGTGTTAAAAATGAACTCGGTTACCTACGTAATAAGGCTAAATGAACGTAGCTTGAGATGTTTTATTTCGTCCACAGATGATGTCACATGTGAGGCCGATTATTTTGTTTATAGTAAATACTGTCAGTAGTGTTAGTCCCTCTTTAAGGAAGTGTTCTGTAGTTTCAAGGTCTTTTATGAAAAGTGTTGGACTTTTGAGTCAACTTCATGTGGGTTACTTCAAAACCAGATATAACCGTTTGGAAACGAATGAGGTTGACAGACACAGAGAAATACGAATATTGCTTTCTGAAAGCCAAAATCAAAATGAAATTGTAGTAATAGTTTTATTTGACGGTTGATTATTGATGCATTTGCCAGAATAAAGTTAAGATGGTGAAAACGAAATAATAGAAATCAATGCGCATAATTATTACACTGTCCCCGTGGAACAGTGGTATTTTTTAAAATATTGTAGTTTCATATTTAGTTAAGAAATGCACATTTTTCAAAGAAACACGCAGATTCATGACCGTGTTAACAGAGGTTTGGGCATGTGTAATTGGCAGTCGAACTCGGTTATAATGTCATCGAACGGATCGAATACATTGTGTCGTTATAAAACGATTGTCGCTAAGCGAAGTGTACTGGTAGAAGTGAAGGAAAACATTTAGGACAAAATACAGGCCTGTGAGCGTATTACTTAAATGTTTACGCTAAGAGGTGTTTTAAACTTAAATTGCAGTTAAAATTTAAAAAGAATAAAAATTACTGTTATGTAATTATAAATTTCCATACAGGTTTACCCTAAAAATACGTTAACTTACAATTGAGTTTTGTTCGTCCCAAATTTTATCATGAGAAGAGGAATGCTTACTGGTGCACTGTCGCTTCTCTGTTGCTAAAACCACTTATATAGCGCCTCACCGACATCAGTTCGTTCAGGCTTTCGAAACCGCTTTATTCTCAATTTTCGTTCCGTTTTTCCAAATCGTTTTCATCGTTGAATTTACGAGACCAAATTCCGGACACAGGTTAACTTCCTTTTTTTCCTTTTCTATGTGTCGTATCACTTTAGCTTTTGCTTCGACGCTCAAAACCTACCTTTTATTCGTAACTGTAGCCATGTTATAACCGTACCAATCTCCCGTCAACTGCAGGACTACAAACGTAGTGGGAAACTTTAGGCGCAAAGTGAATTACCGTTACTATTGCTGTTTTCCAGGCCCTAACTAGATACTTGAAAGGGTAGAGGGCTTGTCCTCTCAAGGATGAGGAGATGGTATAATTCTCAAAATAATCTACGTCTTGGAAAATTATATTGGAAACAATGACTGGGAGTGTCGTTATATCCGAGGTAGATACTCTTGTGTATGTTGTACTAAGCAACGCAAAAAGCACGTGCCTTATGCGGAATTAGTTGGTACCACAGAATGTTTGACATTATAGCCGAGGTTTCGCACAAACCGACGTCTTAAGAACCGAATTAAACTGTAACAGAATTCTACATAGTAAATAAAAACAAAACGATCTTATGAAGTGAACTCCTGAAAACCACCGCAATAAAATGTAAACGAATTTGGAGAAGCCCTTCTGCCTCTGGGACAATGCTTCGATTTAGAACAGGATGTAGACCTGACGGACCTGTGCCTTGCACCATAGGTGAATGTCTTTCGCAGGCTTCGTGGAAGATATATAGCATTTTTTCTTCTGCCGAGATGACATGATGCTTTGGAAATCATCGCGCAGTATTTCTTTGAACATAAGGCTGTGTTTGTATTTCATTTCATTACAGAAACTTAAATATTAGGGCTGTTAGAAAACAAAACGTAGGTGCCTGGGGCGGATAGAAATATACAACTCGTAGAATTTGTCATCGCGTTTATGCTCCAAGTTTCGTATCTGACATGACTGAAGAAGTATGATTCTCAAATTAAAGGAATGAAATGGCTAAACAGAAGTAAGACTTTCTATTATAATTAATGGTTCAATTAAAGACTGAACATTTATATACACTACGGCAGTGCTTTTCACACGGTGGTACGCGGACGGTCTCCTGGTGGTACGTGCAGAAATTTAGGATTTTTTTGCCCCAATAATTTAGAAACCTTAATTGCACTATTAGTATTGTATTAAACGTATTTAAATGTAGATAAAAACATTTGTGAAGTATATATCAGGATAATGTTTCATTGTTCGAACACAAATACAGTTTGTCCTCTAATGGCGTTAAATTAGAAAAATGGCAACTGAGAAATTTGAAGTTTCCACAGCGTTGTTGTTTCAGTGGTTGGCAGGTTTAAAGACTTCAGCCCTGCCAATTAGCGAAACATCCCGGAAGACCATTATGCTGAAAGTAGGCATTAATATTTGCAGTACTGCCTGGTACCTGTACGTGTGTTGTATTGTGACAGTGGTACGCGTACATGTTTTGTATTGTTATAGTGGTACGTGTACAAGTTTTGTATTGTTATAGTGGTATGTGTACATGTTTTGTATTGTTATAATGGTGCGCATACATGTTCTGTGCTGTGATAGCGTTGCGCGTACATGTTTTGTACTGTGATAGTGGTGCGTGTACATGTTTTGTATTGTTATAGTGGTACGTGTACATGTTTTGTATTCTGATAATGGTACGCATACATGTTCTGTGCTGTGATAGCATTGCGCGTATATGTTTTGTATTGTGGCAGCGGTACGCGAGGAAAGAGTTTGAAAAGCACTGCTCTATGGGATAAACTTCTTGTTTATACCGTTTCACTGGTACAAAAACCACGGAAGTTCCATAATTTTATGCAATGCAGATGTAATTTTAAAACTGCCTGCTTTGTGTAGTGGCGCTAACTAAATGGACTGAAATTAAAACATAAAATTTCATAAATCTATGAATTCCTTCATATATGTTAGAAGCCTTTTCTGTCAATCAAAGGGAATGAATATGTGTTGATTTATAAAATATTTTCCAGAACATTGTCGGAAGTAAAAGGAAGGAAATAACGCTTGGACGAAGAAAATTACGTAGGGCGTGAAGAAGTTACTTCATCTAGTATTATTACGACGATAGAATGAAGAAGGATGGGAGCTGTGTGCGTGTAACACTCGCGGGCGTATTAACAAATATGCCGACACACATTTTCAGGGCAGAGTCTACCATAACCATAAAGTGAGTATATTTGTCCTACATGTCGGTAACTACCTACCGGACTGCGGCGTGTCAGAAACAGAAGGCCACAGTATAAATAATAATATACTGCAGTACAATATGCAGAATCATTTACTCGGTTTACGATAAATACACTTTTACACACACTTTCTTCTTACGGAGCACCCTGGCTGTAATTCTCTCAATTAACTTAACTTTACAGGTTCTTTCAGTTCTTAGAGTCTATTTTCACTTTCTCGCCTCTTCCTAAACTTTGTTTCTTTCTCCGTACTTGTTGTTGTATTCCTGTACTTTCCAACACCTCAGTCTCATTCCTGTTTTGTTTCCATTGTTACTTTATCCCACGGAATTTCAAAAGTCTGTGACTTAACAGTAGAAATTACGAGTTCCTCATTTGTTGACTCGAACGAAAAAAGGCATGCATTTACTGGTGTGTTTGTTTAGCATAGATAGTGTAATTGAGAATAAAGAAATGGCTGTTAATAGAACTCACAAAAACTGTTTTCCTGTCACATAAATTTGTGTATTGTTGTTGTTTCACTTATTATTTGTGAAGAAATTGTTACTCGATTAGATAACTCAGAACACGTTATGTTTATGGGATATAACCTCAGCGTTTCGCACAGTGGGCATGTGGAAATGTCGCATAAAGGGTGTGAGTGCTTTTACCAATATGTACGACCTACAGTAGTACCAAATTTTTCACTTGCCATATTTTTTGGTTTATTATTTATTGCAATCAAACCACAAGCTAAAGAAAATTCTCGCGCCACTCTTATATTGTTATTTTACATCCTCCAAAATTTTAGGCCTACTGGAAAAAAGTTGCCCATTGTTCCAACATCTATTACACTACGTCATTTTGACACTGTGAAATAAGTGACAGTAGCACCCGGCCGTTCTCACAAGTTCGTGCGTCTGCCATGTTGGTATTTTTAATTGCAGGAAATTAGAAAATAAGGAGGTGGGATGTCCTAAATTGAAATACCCTTCATGTCATATTGAGCAAAAAGTGGTCAATTGCTTTGAAAGGTTAAATGGCAGGAGGAAGACATACAAATGTGCATGCGAGAGCGCGCCGTTGCGCACACATGTAGGAAGTGTAATAAGTACTTGGTCATAAATTTTTCCTTCTCATACAGGAAAGTTGGTTGAAACATTGGGAAGAACCTGTACTTCTGAATCACTGAGTAGGTGAGGCTCTGCAGACAATAGCAAACACAGTTGTAGCTGAAAGGTATGCAGATTTTTGAAATTATATTTTCTAATTTGTTTCCTTCAGAAAGGAAAGAAGTAGGCTGTTTACCACTCGTTATACATTCGTTTAATTCGACTGGTTTTCACGAAACTTGGAATGAATCTGTGCCACTGGAAAATTTATTGTTAATCTGTCAGGATGATGCAGACCCCTAACCGACTTCTTCTGTAACGGCATTTTCTTTTCTTTATGAATAAATGTTTCATTTTTCGTAATCTATTCTTTGATCATCCGTTACGGTACATTCTTTTACACGTATGCAGGATGTATCTAAAGTGCTTGGGCAAACTTCAGGGGTGAGTTTCGCACACCAAAATATGTAAAAATTTCATGTCCATTTATTTCAGCAAACAGTTTTCGAGGTACAGCCCCACGTTTGCACGACCTCATTATTTCATATTTTCATCTGGGGGCCACTTAAAAACCGTAGTATATTTAGCTCCAATTTGATATGAAGCGGAACTTGACCAGCCCATTTCTGATGCCTGTTAAACCATTCGCCACAACCTTAGACCGCGCGGCCACTGGGATCGGCTTTTGTTTTTCAATTTAGTGTTGGTAATTTGAACGTTTATGTCCATTTAAAAATTTGGAGACTAATTATGTTGTGTGCTTTCATATTGGAGAATTTTGAAATTTTGTTTGATAATGCATAATCGGAACATACACAAATGTTTTAAGGCAATTCACAAAACAGAACGGCGTCTGCGTCCCTCACATTGAGCTGTTTTCTGATATAATAAGCTTTTTTAAAAAATGAAGCGAATATATATCTTCTCACATTTAAAGTGAGAAATTAGACAACAATGAACAGAAATCAGTGTAAGACGTCTCTAAGTGTACCGAACAGTGTTTTCATACCGGCTTCCAATTAGGGTATGGGACATCCCTACAGGACCGATGTAGCTTCTGGGGGCTCACTCGATTCTCTTTCCTAATAGATTGATCCTGGGATTAGGGATCCCTTCTACCCCTGTAGGAGACAGATCTCACCTAATTCGCCGTCATAGTAGGGTTTGTGACGCCCAGAATGACGCTTAAGGCGGACGTGTAGCAGTCCAGTGAGTGGGGGAGAGAGGACCCTACTGTAATAACGAACTGCCAACAGTCTGCGCGGAAGGCTCTTCATCAGAATGAAGACTTGAAACTGTCTGATATTTGAATAAGGTCCCTTATGTGACAGGCAGTAGAAGGACACTTTCTTGTCACTGAGAGCGAAGATTCGAGTTTTGCTTAATGTTTCAGTACATTTTATCTTAGGGGGGTGTTACGATGCAGGCGTCATACGCTTTGAATGCGATAAATTAGTGGCATGTACACTAATATATTAGGATGTCACTGAGCCCCATTGGCGCACCCAAGGGGGGGGGGGGGAACTGCGGGCTGCGACCCTGCACAAAGCGAAGTTTAAAAAGCACAGATTTCATAGACATGAGGTTATCGAAGGTTGTACGTGATTTACGATTCAGCCTAAATCTGCGACTGAATTCGGATGATGACTAGTACATTGGAATATTGAACAATGTAAATAAAACATATAGATTATTTTCTTTTTCAGTCAGTTTCAATTTTCCCTCTATCCTAACTAGATGTTGGCTCGGAGATTTTGACACGATTTTTAAAACATAGTTTTTAAAATCAGACATATATTATATATAGCCTCAGGTTCAGCCCCCCAGCCCCCCCCAAAGGAAAATTGTGGGTACACCTGTGCTGAGCTCATAGAGTTCTTCAGCCTGCAGACGTGAGTGGAAGATGCTGAACATGTTACTGATAACAGATTGAACTGGGTTGTAATAGCAATGTGATTTGTTATTTTATGGTGCTGTAAGGGTAAGGTGCTAGGCAGTTGATTATTCACGGTTCCAATTGAGGCTGCGTCACCTGCTGCCCTAACGGTTTTCGTGCTCCTATCTCAGTCTGCCTAGGCGAACGCTGAGATAGGAGCATCAAATATGCCAAGGTTTCTTGATGACTTTCTAATTTAAAGTGACTGTTTTTTTCTTGGCCTATTTGGGGATGAAGACAGCAAGCATTGAAATAACTGAATTGTCTTGCTTTTACACCTTACGTACACCTTTACTGTTTCCTGCTGTTCCATGCACAGGACTGTTGTGATCTCCTCTGCGGGAAAGTCGCTAACAAGATCCAAGAAGTCTCCAGTCCACGGAATGTGACCAGGAAGAGGGAATAAATTCGGACAAATAAAAAAATCTAGACAAAATCGGAGACGAAATTGGTGTGACACATGACATGTCAGGGACTGTTCCCGAAATCCGGGACGAATGTTCCCCTTATCCTATTTGTATTTCGGGGGTGGTTTTGCACAGAAATAATCTTATGATTTACACGTAATTGAGGCAACAATATATCAAATATTTTTACATACCAATGTATATATGTAAATATTTTACAAAATGAGTTTTCAACCGCAATGAGTTATTCCACTTGCACTGCACGCGCAAATAACCTTGAAGTTGTTGTGTGGCCTATTATGTGCTACTTCTTGCGTCGTAGATGGGTAATTACCATTGCTACCTTTTTTTGTCGAGGTATCGGTTTCGATTTTTATCTGAATATGAATTGTATTTTTTCATTGTTTGTCGGTTTTGCAAGATGAAGTTGCAGACTTGCGCTCCTGGTTTGGCCACGTTTGTTTGAGAGTCTGTCCGTGTCTAGATGATCTGTGGTCCGTATATACGGCTCGATCGGTAACCGCTAGACGGATTTTAGTAATGTCTTATGTTTGCGATTTTGATAAAACGCTGACTATTTCAAGTTTGGTTGAGAACGGTTCACGCTAATGGGCAATTTACGTGAGACCTACACGCGTTTCTGAACTATTTTTGACCTTAACTCAAGCACGATTCAAAGGAAAGTTGCAGACGAAAATGGACTGTCTTAATACATTTTATGCCTAATGAACGCTTCCGTAATTTCTATATAGTTAAACAAAAGGACCGAACGCACACAACTTATTATGCAGTTGCTGACCACCGTAAATTTGTGCGGTTTGCTGCTCACTCAGATTATAAATTAACAGCCGGATAACATTCTTGGAGTCTCATTTCTCTTCGTAAACATACAAAATTCCATTACTGTTGCATAAAATCAGCTTTAAGAATGGAAAGGAGGGGTTGTCTTGAGAAGCTAGCAGTCCCTTATCTGGGCGAGAAATTCCTCACCGTTTATCAGCTCCTGGTGTTCATTATCTTTCTCAAGAGCACGCCACTTGGCTCTACCGTGAGCCAGTTCAATCTAGCCCACACCTTCACGCCATATTTCTCCGTTAATGTCTTGTCCTTTATATCTAGGTCTCCAAACTGATTTCTGCCTTTCAGGTCCCTCTTATGTCTCAGCTAAAGTTACTATATATTCAATACAAACGCATTTCTCTTAAAGCGATGAAACAAATTACCACTTTAACCCCTGTTAACTGCTTGCGGATTTTGAACGTTTTGAGGAAAAAATATTTGAAAATTACTATGCTATAAGACTGGTTGCATTTCAAATACGGTATGAAGCTCGAATTTGCATGTTTGAATGGTACCTCATGAAAGGCACGTATTTGTAATTGGTGCTGTATAATTACGAGTAAGATTCTAACCGTTGTACTTCAAGCGTCGGCGTCTATATCACGTGATATATCTGTAACGTGTTGCGCATTTGCAGTCCACACCTGTCGTAGCTGTTCACGCGAATTGCAGCTGTCACATAACAACATCTCAGATCCCACACAACCTGCAGTCATGTGTCTGGACTGTCAGAGCATTCTTACCGAAACGTCTATCGATGGGGAAACTACGTAACTGTTGGATTATCTGAATTAAAATATTCACAAAACCTGACTGAGAAGACACATGAAATTCGAGAACATTGCAGAAATTCTAAACGTAGAACTATTACGTTGGTAAATTACGGGCCAGCTTATGACAGGGACGTGACGTAACATGAGTCTAAAACATTTAGGACATTCGTCTGAAATCTGCAGCATCTCATCGCCAGGCTAAAGACATGTAGTGTCACTAACTACGTGGGACATAATTTTTCTTACGAATGTGATGGTCACATAATTTTTCTTACGAATGTGGTCACATAATTTTTCTTACGAATGTGATGGTCACTTAGCTGCTCTGTAAATTCCTGCTTTTTATGAAGCCCAAAAATTCAATCTCATATTCACGGGAATATTGGCCTGCGTTTTTCCCTTGCTATTTGAAACCTGAACGCCGGTTCGTGGTTCTCCGCTGGCTAGGAGGATTAGCTACCTCAGCAAGGCCAAGTAATTGTCAAGACGGTCACCCTTTCATACCCTCCCTGCAGTGATTTTATGACACCATAACATATCGATTCACATAAACGCAGTGGCTGGAGCTGGCCAGATGTTGGCCTTCAGCATCATAGCCCCAAGTCTCGAACTTGTAAACAGTGGGGTTATATTCCCTGCTGATAGCTCTGTTTTGACCACTGGTTCCCCCAGCCAGAGGGTTTCTGTCCCTTTGTGTAGTGGGGTAAAGGTGTCGGAACCTCCGCCACATACATTATTATTGTTAGAGTTCCCAGGCTGGACTCGAACCGGGCCTGACAAGGGCAGTCCGGCCAAAATTTAGAGCTCTGTAGGGTTACATAGTCAACACAATAAATGAGCTGCATTTAATCCAAAGATTGTTTCTTGTCTATCTATAGTCATTTTAGCCGTCCGAAATCTTGACCTAACCGAGGTCACTACCGGAACTCCAGTTATCGAAGACAGTTTTTGAAATTATTTGAAAGTATTCTAAGATTTAAAAACGTATATTACCTGAGGCAATTTTATGTACTGTGCCAACAGTTGTGCTTGCAGTTCCATTAACACTGCAACAGCAAAATGGCAATAAACAGAAATTTACAGAATGGAGATATGATGGCGCAAGAGTAAAAAGTAAGAAGCAGAAGTTTGCTTCAAGATTGCACATTTTTGCTATAATCTTAACTAGTTTTACCACATTCTGTATAATTAGCGTACTGTTACATAAGCGTCAAATACTGTAAGTACGAGTAATTCTTGTAACGTCAGACTGACGTGATGTCCCACAGTAATCTGCTGCGTACATACAACCAGTTATTGGCCCACAGTGACAATTACTGTAAATTGAAATAAGCATAAATACATCTATCAGTTCCGTAATATATTTATGGCTCTGATCCAGATAAGCGCAATATATCTCTTCCTAGCACCTAGATTATTGATACGAATGCACTGTGGGTAATCAGCTTAGTGGGAATTCTGAATGAATGGTGGATATATTTCTAGACTGTAATCTGATTATGAAGTAATGTCATTTGTCATTAGCATACGTGAAGACAGGACCGCTGGCACAGCGGCCCCGTGTATAATTTGAAACCCGGAGATAGGCGGTTCGAGTTCTACCCTCGTAACTAGATACAGTGACTGTCGTTTACCGCGATTTACCTCAGTTTCTGCCAGAAAACCGAGTTTCAGTGCTTGGAAATTGATCACCAATGCTTCTACCATATCACTCCACAATTATTACTTGCAGATATCCTGTAGTATGAGGCTGGACTAGTGTTTACCAACTGGTTTACCTAGAAAAATGGAATAAATTAATACAAGTTTTGGAATACCGTAAAAATTCCAGATATCCCGCCAAATATCGCCGGAATTTTTATCTGGCAGTTTCCAATACGGGATTAATCTCGTGTGCTATCAGCTGCCGTTTTGTTTTACTCAGTTCGTAGTTGAGGTTACGTTTAACTTTATTCTGTCGGCGTTTGTTTTTTATTGTTACAGAGCCGCCTTACCGTCAGCGACAAAAATTTTCCCCACCATGAACTTTTTCTGGCCTGTAGACGTTCATACACAGTGTTCCTCGGGATATAAAAAAAATATTTTAGAACTTCTTCCATGGAAAGCAGGTTGGGAAGCACTGGGCTAGACATCATATGTGCATAAACACAGCGCATGATGCGCTGCCTTTAAAATTGCAGAGTAAGAGTGTATTGAAAATTTCGTGTTTTAATGTCGGTTCCTTTTTTACTGGAAGTATGCTACCCGCGTAGTTCTTGAACAGATTGCCTGTTCTGATATATCGTCGTCAAGAGGGAACGAAACTCACACTTAAGTAGTCTTGCTGTGTGTTTGTGGGAAGTATACATCCCACTTAAACCCTTTAAAGACGAAGCGTATCTGTTTTATATAAGGACTCATTGCGTACCGCGCTGTAAACACTCTCCACTTCGGCTATAAAAACCAGTCTCTTAATGTTTTATAAGGCAAAAGTTGCTGTTTGCTCTGAGATCCGTACAAAACACATAAACGCAATGTGGGCACCACGTAGAATTTTTTATGTTAATCCTGGTGGTATGTAAAATTACCGCTAGGGTTTAAAAGGTTAAAACTCCGATGAAACCACTTTGGAATATCAAAATGACAACTGAGAACTTAAGCTTCATTTTTTGTTATAATACAGGATTACTTCAGGATATAAGCACAGATCGTTCAGGTTTGTGTAGATCTGTAAAATATTTTTGGATTATTTATTGCCGAGTGTGGAATGGAACCTGTGGCATTGAATTTGAGAATTTTACTAAATTGTGACTTATAAAAGGTGTGGCTGGCTGTTCTCATTTGAGGGACGTGAAGCGGACTGCTCACTTCTGTATAGTGCCGATGTTATGGAAGTATGCGGCTTTCTACCTCCGTTTTATGTGTGTCTTTGTGTCACACATACGAACACCTTTACTTCCAACTTTGTGCCAGCGCGCGCCTACAGTAACAAAGAAAGTTCGAGGGACTCGCGATCTCAGAGTAAGCAGATTGAGTGCTTCTACGCAGCTGCGAAAATCGGTCAGTCGTTCAAAATGTTGAAACATAAAATTCGTCTAAATGAAATAAAAGAATTTAGTTCTTATTTCACTGAAACAAACACCACATTCTTTATAAAAACAGACTAATTCTGTAGGGGGAAGTAATCGTTCTTTTAGGCGCGTTTTCATAATCGTGAAAAGCGCCTATTGGGTTTGTAATGCCAGCCCGTCCGTCTGTCTGTGCTTATCAGTTATATGTCAGCGTGGCTTACACTGGACGGATTTTCACAAAATTTGATACTGACAACGGACGTCGAGAAAACTCAAAACATGCTTAGGATTGGACAAATTGCCGCTCACTTTACATGAAGACGTCAGCACATTTCATATTATTGGCAGCGACATATTAATTAATTAATTAATTAATTAATTAATTATTTCGTTCAGTCGTTTATTCATTTATTCATTCATTCCGTAGGCTGTCTTAAGATAGGTCATTATCCTTTTCCAAAGGGAGTTTTCCACAGAATGCGATCTGATGTTTCGTCTTTCAGTTCGCAGTATCTTCTCATTTCCTAAAGGTCTTCCAGTATTTGCTTATGTCTTCTTCTTCCTAGCCTTCCCGTCACTTTTTTTCCTACCTTCTAATTCTCCGTCAATAACGTGTTTTAGGAGGCAGTTCGTACGCAAGATGTGACCTGTCCAGATAGCCTTCCTTCTTTCTATTGTATGGAGGACATACCTCTCCTTGACCATGTGTAATACTTCTTTTCTCACACGATCGGCCCAGCTAACCTTCTCCGTCCTCCTCCAGCACCACATTTCAAAACTTCCCGGATTTTTCTGATCTACATTGTTGTAGATTATTTTAGTTTGTTGTTTGTAGGTAGGAAATTGTTTACCAAATTAGGCGTGTCATATCCCACAAGATCATACTATAGTATGTACCTAATGTCCGTATTCTATCCTTTAACTTAGGAATTAAATGCAAGTGACTGTAATGTCATGTTTTGTGAACTATTTTTAACCGGTTTAAGAAGGTGTTAGTAACGGAATTCGTAATAAGGGGGATGAATACCGGCATTATATAACAAGAAGAAATTTTTAGATCAAGGTAAATCAATACAGACAGTCTGTCCAATACGTCACCGATTTAGATGGACGGAATGAGTTAGAGAAGGCACAAATGAGAGTCAGTCAACGAGCCAGTCAATCAGTCAGTCCGTGTAAATAATTGGATCGTGAACCCTTAAAATATTTTAGACCTTTCTTTGAACAAAGGTTAGCAAGAACTGTTGGATCGTGATTTATGCAGTGGATACTGCTGACATATAAATCTATCTTAGCGGGGTTTCCTTCCTTAAGGTGAAAAATAGACTTACACTATGATGCCTGTGTGTCTTGTATATCCAACTATGTCCTTACTAAATTTTTAAAATCAGGTGCATCATCTTGGCGAAGCAACGAACTTGTGAGTTCGTGGCGCTGGTGCTGCACTTAATCTAGAGTCCTCAGTTTAATGTATGGTAACAGATATTCTGTAAGATGTTACCTTTGTTGTTAATTTTTGAGGTCGTAAAAAATGGCAGCTACGTGAATGTTGTATTTAGTTGCTGATATGGCAGCGGTAATTAATGAAAGATTTCAGACATATTCTGTGGGTGAAACTTGGTGCGTAAGTGAGTTGTAAATATTGCTACTGTTACTAACTGTGGAATTTGCAGTTGACCTTGGCAGTGTTATGACCTGCGAAAGGCCGACGGCCCCGTTTTTCTGACCAGTAATCCACCACCACATATGCATTCCAGGTCAACTGCGTGCTCTTGAGTAAGCGACAGCATATGATTCGCGAAATGCCCTCTGTATAGGTAAAATTACAAAACGACGATGGCGCTAAATTTTGAGCCCATGTTCGACGTACTTCACGCAGACGAAATTTGTACGGAAGCAATAGAGCCTGTTCTTCTCCTTACACGTACACACAATACTGCATGTGTGTCACACTCATGGTGTGAGTGACCCATAACTTGGTTGCCACATTTACATTCTTTCTGTGTTCTCTGTGGGGTGTGCGCTGAGGCAGTAGAAACAGTTGGGTGCCGAGTGTGTAACCAAAAGCAACAGAAAAACTGGCAGTGGTCGGGTAAATGAGATGTGCGCTTGGTTTTCTGTAGGAATAAAGAAAG
The DNA here is from genome assembly GCA_013340265.1 of Coptotermes formosanus. Taxonomy (NCBI): domain Eukaryota; kingdom Metazoa; phylum Arthropoda; class Insecta; order Blattodea; family Rhinotermitidae; genus Coptotermes; species Coptotermes formosanus. The sequence goes on from BLKM01001619.1 coordinate 33,131, forward strand.
GTCCGATGAAAGGGGACATAGAATAGCATGTGAATATTATGGCGTCACGTCGAGTGACTGGTTGCCGGGTGTGGGCGCTCTAAGGTACACACTGAGGAGGATGAAACCGTCGAGAATCGAGCACGGTTGCCGTGATTATCAGGGGTAACCATCTAGGGATGAAAACAAGAGGATCATGTTGTTAAGATACAGAAAACGCATGCTGTTTCCACGATGCGGAGAAATGTTTTAGTGTGTGTGTTACATGACAGTGAATTCGGATGTTAAGAAGGACGCAGTCTGTTTCACGAACGAGTTCCTTAACCAGCAATGGCCATCTGAAATGCAGCCCCACCTGACGGAGTGGTGCTTTTGTCATGCTTCTGATGAATATGGACCCTAAAAAAAGTATTGTTTAGCAGGACAAGATTCCTGGTTAAAGAGCCGAAGGAGAATTTTATAGATGCAGAAATAATAATTGGCTGCAACAAAGGTGAAGGCGTTTTCTTCCTCGAATGAACTTGAAACCAATTAGAAGCCCCCTCCCATCGCTTTGTGATGTCAGTTTCCTGTGAATTTTGCCTTCGCGATGGTAATTGTTAAGTCACAATGACCATCATCACTTGATCATTCGAGTATTTATTTTCTCAAGCATATCTTCGGACATTGCCACATTTACGTTGCGATAACAAATGGAAGCAATTGTCAGAATGTTGAGGTTTTGTTGCAGGTGTTCAGTGTCAGGGAAGGGTTTTGTCAGATGTCGGAACACTTACGAGAAGTTTATAAAATATTTGTGGGACAGTGCGTTAAAATATAATTCTGTGTTTCACGAGATGTGTGCCCGTTTTCTGGAGTAAAAATGGGAGCATTTAGGTATGCTTGAAATACAGTAATGAATGAATAACCAGTAGTATAATGAGTCCATAAATTATCACAAACAAAAAAATGAATGAGGCCGTGGAGTAGCGCGTGAATATTACGTCAGCATGTCGTATGACGGTCACGTGACTAGTACAATCATAAAATAATAGTAAGAGGAATATGAAATAATAGTTATAATAATCTCTAACGTGTTTATACTTGTAAGTATAAAAAATTTGCATCCAACATATTTCCGTCTTATAGTCATGAAGTCAATTGACTGTCACGAACGTTTTGAATTAACGTTATCTGAATATGACATTAACGGCACAAGCTGTATTGTATAGAAAATAGTGAAACGACAAGGTTAACTCTGAAGTCTAGCCGGGCCTCGTTTTTGTACATAATTCCTATTGCTTTAACCTTATTTCTGAAGACTGGTGGCTCCAGCGTCTACTTGCATACAAGTGGTCCACAGGTGTAGAACTACATGGCAATGCGTAGCGGAACGGGGGGTAAACCACTTTACATGCGTGTTATAACGTCGTCCTCCTCGCTACGTGACCTTTACTGTGTTCGTAATGAAATGAACTGCCTCGGCCCACTAACAGTATTATTACTCTGGGCACCACGTTCCATAATTAAACATCACACACGCTTCCGTAATCCAAGCAGTTATTTTTAAAAGGAAGAGCAAAATATAATTAATTCCACATTTATGAACGCACTCAGACCCATAGACAACTCAGCATGTTCTGCTCCAGTTTCGCGATTTAGTCACATGGTATGCCTATGTCGGTTCTGTAATTTTCGTTGTGTTTACACTGTGTCAGGGAATTTCAGACTGTGGTCCGCAGGTTGAAGGTGGTGTCATCTGAGTGCGTAGCAAAATTTTAATATGTATTAATGTCAGATATTTGCAAGAAATAATAATAATAATAATAATTATTATTATTATTATTAATGTGGTCAGTTACTAAATGATACCACTGGAAATACTCTTCATGTAAAATCTTGTGCATTAAGTATCGGCAGAAATAAAATCCATTTCAAAATGCTGTTTCTTAGAAGATTTCTGACCAAGTCAATCCCATTTTATTCAAGGTATGTAGCAATGCATTACAGGACTCAGTGGCAGCGAATGGTATTGTGGGGTCACGTACGATCCCAAGTTACGTGAATGACAGATCTACGCACTGAAAATAATTTCATCTAACTTGCGTACGGTTCGACACAAAACTAAGCTTACTAGCAGGGTAAAAATTGCGATTATGTATTAAAGTACTGCTTGAAATCCGTTGGTTTAGACAGTTGTTGGCGAATATTTTTTATGCCATTATTGTTCATAGATTTTCATCACCCCGCCATGTTCTCGCTGTCATCCAGCCATATGGAGCTCCGAAAGCTGATGGATGTCAGTAGTAGGCTTCGTCATATCTCTAGGTGGGTAGGTGTTAGGAAGACAAGCAGATGACATCAACATTGTAAAAAAGGCGTAAACATTTTATATTAAATTATAGTTTAATAGCAATAATACCACATGTTTGTGTGCTTGTGAGAAAAATTGCTTGTTCAGTGTATCTTGGATTATGGGGCAGGAAACGTTTTCAGGGGAAGTATTTCTATAACCAAAGTTTTGTATAGGCCTACTCCATTACGAAGGAAAACAGGAGAAAACCGCAGCCACTGGTTTTAAAGTTAGAACAATTCTGGTATTAACATATGAATTTTAAAACTGGACTTAAATGTAAGTAATAGAAGAAAGATGAAAGCAGAAAATCGGTTTTAAGAATATTTTCAGGACATACATGTAAGGATGCAAAACGTAGTGGACTAAATACAATTATCAAAAAAGTATAAGAATAACAGAAAAAATTGTAGATCCAATGGTAGAGGCACTCACATGAACGACTTGAACAAGGCAGGAAACAAAAAGAATTCTGTCGTAAAAGTCTGGGCGTGGAATAAACGTAAGACGTCCTGGAAGGTGTGAGGTTTCAACCTGAGTGGGAACAGGACAGAAGCCTTGCTTGTAGGCTTGATGGTGGTTATGAACGCAACGTGTGATGAAGCAGCGGAAACGCCACTGGCTTTGCCAGTTCGAGTAGTTCGGTTTGAAATTTACGTCCAGACACCACCATTAACTATTCCGTTCATAACAAGTTGATGTGTTCATTCGAAAGAATTCTGTGAGAATATTAAAATACGCCAGACGATTTAATTTTTCATGTTCATATACCTCCTGTCATTTCAAACCAATGAATTTTAAAGTAGCCTAGTGTCGTAATCCGCCACTGTTTTGGGATAGGAGAAATGCAAAACGTTTTTGTTTGGCAAGCCTGAAATAGAGAGACAGTTGGGAGAAATAGGCGTAGATGGAAGGACAATATTAATATTGATTGGAAAGAAAAGTAGGCTGGGAGGACATGGACTGAATTGATCTGGCTCAATGACGGGGACAATTGGTGCACTGTGTGAGCAAGATCGTGAACCTTCAGGTTGCATGCAGTGTGGGTATTTCTTTACTGTCTGAGGATCTGACAGAATTTCGGAAGTATTAATCTGCCTGAAGTTATGATCTGTAGCCGTCATTAGGTGCTACTCTCTTGATCAAATCAAGGCTGATGATTTGGGAAGGCTTTGAGAAGTGTGTACATTTGAATGGGAAAAATCACAGTATGAGTAGCCTAGCTATGGGCGGGAGAATGGATTCCAAGTGTCTCAGGATAGTATAGCTTGGTGGGCCATTTTGAATATACGAAACATTTGTTTCCATACGTTGCAGTTAATGGGTGTTAAATTTTCAAGAATGTCTCTGCTCCATGAAACTAGTGTGAGAGTCGTTAAAGAAGCAGCGAAGCAACATATTATAGACAGATATCGGTAATTTGTTCTCTTGACTCCTAAACGAACATGCAAGTAACTAAAACACCAAAGAGTACTAACATCTGTCTGACAGTTGGTGTCCTAATTCGAGCACTGGTGAAACCAAAGCCTTGCACAATATAATTTTCTGATACAATTCCATCTACTTCATAACATGAAAAGTTACGTGCTTAAGATTCATCTTAATGTTATCCTCCCACTCCTTCTCCATTTTATAATGAGGTGTAAGCAGTGCCCACTAAAAATTGGAAACAAGATTATAACCGTGTTGATAGGGTCACTCTATTGTTTACGGAGCCACGTAAGTAAGCTTTTTATTCTGGCGCGGTATTGTGTCCTAAGAGCAATACTTCTATACTCTTAAGGAAAATAAGTGTTTAATGGCGTTTTTTATATACAAGTTTTGATTTTCCACACAGCTTCGTGGCGTATGTCCAAGTATTTCGTTTTACATTATGTCTGCCCTCTTTTATATGAAATACTATAAAAACACTGCGTATGTTACCACAGTTATGCTTGGTGCGAGCCTACAGTGATTCCAACTTAAGGATAAAGGTAATGCATTTTTAGTAAAATGTTTAGTTAAATTCAAACAAACATTACAAACGAATAATGGAAATATGAAGCGCCGTTCACTTTGACGTACCTGTAGCTGTGTTGGCCACATTTATTGCTGGTGTCTGATACGTAGTGTAGGATTGCTACCACAACTGAAATTGAGTCCAAGTGTCGATATCGGGTTTAAATTATATCGTACTGCATGACGATGGGATGGGTGAGGGGTGCGGAGGATGATTGATATTGTGATTGCTGCCTGCAGTACATCATTACACGCGTGCAAGCCAATTTAATCGGTAACCCAGCATCAAGTAGACTAGATACTGTGGATGATGTTGAAGCATTATGAATTCCAAGCGACATACAGGTAATAGTATCGTCCCTTTCGATTCCATACAAGTTTGGTATGTTCTGTGCCGTGGTATTTGATTAATTCCCCTATCCACAGATCCGAATTCGCTTTTTTAAACCTAACGATTTGCTTGTATATTTAAAAATATCCCTTGTGGTGTGGGTTATTGCCCCCAACAATATTAATCAGTATATGGTCAGGATCTGTTGATCCATCTGACAGATCTCGGTGGTTTCGATTGTAAAACCGAAATTGAGTGAAAGAGATTTCAAGTCTTTTCCCTCTATCGGAAATTAATAGCCTATAACATGTGTGGTCCAGACGCATACTTCATTAATATGCGGTCTCAAATTTGTGTAATAAACATAAGATTCGCTTCAAATGATTTAATTTCATGTTTAGTCTTAGAACACTGAGAGGATATGTTTCAAAAACACAAGTTATGTACTGTTGAATGAGATGGGAAATTGTAAATCAGATAGGCAGTGTACTATAACGTAACATTGAGGCGCGTTCGCGCAACCATTGTTGCCGTGGAAAAGCAATATTACATATTCTGAGTGGGTGTCTGTAGCCTTAGTTATCCAACACTCAAAGCGCATGCACCATATTATATTGCCGTCTGCGACCTGTTTGGCTGTACCATATTTTTCCACATTATCTCATAAACGGCACGATTTTCGGAAAAAAGTTATTGAACATAAGATGTGTTTTGATTTTCTCTATAACTTTTTTCTGAAACATTTATCATTCTAAGAAGCACTGAGCGAGGTATCTTTTCATAAATGTTCATGGGTCTTCAGTACCCGTTATTTTTGTCATATGTAATGAAACTAGAATTTTCTGTATAGAATTTTGAAAAGTACTCAAATACGAAATTTCTTGAAAATCGGTCCAATGGGAGCCGAGTGGTTCCATGCGGACCGACAGATACACAGACAGCCAGCCAGCCAGCCAGACAGACAGACAGGCGGACGGTCAGACAGACAGACAGACAGATATGACGAATCTAATAGTCGCTTTCAGCAATTTTACAAACGCGCCTAAAAACAGACAGTAGCTCAGGATTTAGAAGTGGGACGTGGCTGGTGAGCATCTGGTACGAGTAGTTCTGCTTCGTATTCAGGACCTCAAGTCTTTGAGCTTATTCCTAGAGACTGTCTTGTTTGACAGGTGTTTATTACGTATTCGTTGTTGAACCAGAAAAACGCCGAAGTAGAGCATTAATCCGTTTAAGCTTCAATTGTTCTGAAGACACACTGAGTCTCAATTACAAACAGTTATCAATTAAGTATAATTAATAGATATAAATATTCTGCTTATTCTGTGAATAGTACGAAACTTATAATTACTCTGTGTTTGCAAAAGGCAGGCTTTGTAGTGTTGGAGGAAATGCCACACAGATTAATACTAATAACTCTCCTTTAAAGGGTTAAAATAGGCTACGTCCTTTTTAATACGTCTGGATTGTTCTGCGACAGTGGCTAACATACAGCGTGTACAACGTATAATATAGGCACTTGCTTTAGAAACTAGAAACTTTCAACATGGCGTTAATGCGAAATATGAAGTGTCGAAAAATAAACGTTGCAGTTGCAATGGTATGTGCCCTTTCATTACAGGTTTCCCTTCTTCTCACCTGCTTTCAGTTGTGTATCGTAGAAAGATGGAGTCGATGTTACAGCTGCCTTTCGTCTACAGAAGGATTCTTACCCGCTGTACCGCCCTTTGAGTGGACGACGGGTTTCCTCCTGTAATTGATGCCAATGATTGCCTTATTCTGTGAACAGTTTATTCTTTACGTTGGGATGTATGTCGACAACAGTACGTGTGGACTAGAGGTCAGTGACCAATGTACATGTAACAGAATGACAATTCACGGGTGGAATATGGAGAGAACGTCTCTCGGGCAAGGCAAACTAGCTCGGTTCGGCTGCTCTGAAGACTTAATCCGGGGGAATACTCGCGGGTTAGCCACTTAATGGATCCACACCCTTCTCTGTTGGTCCATTCGGTTGTGAAGACATACAGTAATCTTCCTTGAGATTTATGGATATCAAAGGAAAAATTCTGTAATGGGTTGATATTGCATGCACTTGCTTTGAGCGCGGCAGTGCAACCAATCCTGTTCAGTGTTGTCCCACGTCACAAATACAATAGCTTATCACATTAGCAGTTGTTAGGCCATGAACCTATCACATTATCCTTGCATTCCGTAACATAATCTTGCCGAATACCACAACTTAGAATAATGTCAGTCCGGGTTGTACACTGTACCGAAATAATTGAACACAGACTACTTACAGCCTGTTCCCACAAATGCCGAAAGAAGAGAACGACCGCTAGAGAGAAATGTATTCGCTACCAGCCCCTGTAAACTCGTCTCTTCTCCCCACAAAACCATCTTCCCCACGCTTAGCTATAACTTTACCCTACTGGCTGAAACAAAATCTGAAAATATTCCCCATAGGCTAAATTCAAATTTTAAAAGCTAAACCCTAATACGGTAATCTACGCCTCGCACCAGGCGTCTTCGTATTTAGTACGGGAACCCCAAACCTCCAAGTATGCTAGCCGAGAAAAACTAACAGTATTATGAAGACTGTGCGCAGGGCTCAAACCTAAACTGCCCGGTAACAGGTTGCTAATGAATTTGCATAGTTTTTTTTAAACACTCTTTATAATGATGCTGTTACAGTTGATGAATAATCAAAAGGTTATCTGAAATTTGTTTGGTGGAGTCTAAAAGTGTTCAGTAATCTTAACAATTATATAGAAATTTATAAAGACAGCACTGAGGACTGTAAAATATCTTATTCCATCGACAGCCAATTTGTTCTGGGTTTTAAAATACTCATCTCAACGTAAACAAAATCAATCTTTGTTCCGTTTTAACAGAACTCTTAATTTTTTATGCTACGGCAGAGATGTTTGCTTCTAACAAATGGTCTTTCTGGTCAGAGGGTATTTAGTTCTTTATGAAACTCCACGCTGTCGCAGTTCTTGTAGAAGCTAACAACTCATTTTCGGAAACATTGGACCTGTTTTCTTTGTTAATGCTGCTGGTCTCGCAAGACACTTTTATTGTTAGGGACTTCAGGTCTTCCAGGTGGTGACTACAACGTTGCTGTGTTTTGGAAAGCGACGCCGCCTGTCTTCTTCAGGACTAGCCTGAAGAAGGAAGCAGTAAGTTTCTCCGAAATGCTAACTCATTTCTACCAGGCTAAACAGCGTCATATTCCAAAAGACAGTAAACTTTAGGGATTTTATTATTTAATCTCAATGTGCAGTATCACAATTGTCACAAAAATACTGGGATTAGTCCGCACGCCCTTAACTGAATTCTCGAACGGTTTGTGACAGCGGTTTTTGTTGTACCATTTTGTGATGAATTCTCTTCACTGTTTGAGCCAGAGATCAATAAATATGGAACTAAAAATGTGAGTTCTGTTACAATTCTCTCTGTTTTTGTGTAAGGACAGTTGTAACCTTCGCAGTTTGTTTTTCCGGCTCAGTCGTGCATATCGCAGTTACAGCTGGCGGCCAAACTGGAAATCTTTTTGCTCAGACTTCGTCGTTCTTCGGCAGAACAATTCATAATGTTATTGTTTGTACAACTAATTGTGTGATATCGTTAACAGCCGATCCACATACGAATTATAAAATCTCCCTCTATGAAGCTTCACTGTAAAAACTTTGATCCAAACATGCACGGAATACTGCTTGGAGTCTTTACCATGAAGTCAAACCATTTTCATTTTTGACATGAATCACGCACACTGATAAGCAACGTTGGACTCACAGAAGTATTGTCGTACGATTAGTTGTTTGACAGTGCTGTAGAAGACCAAACCACTTGTCATAATATCAACACATGAGCTGAAGATAGAAGTAGAGAGAACTCTCGAAAAGTCATTTGGATTAATTATATCCAAGTAATATGTAATTCCAACCCAACTATGTAATATTAATAATGGATCACTGGAAACCAAATCTCCCCCTCCCGTGATTGTAGCCATAACATCAGCAATGTGAAATGCTCTTCCACTAATTTACGTAATTGAACTGAAAACATATACTGGTACTCAGGTAAAGCAGCTGCGTATATGTAACCCATCTTACACCATACGCATTATGCCTGACATTAGAACAGACCCTGTAATTTACCTGCTGAGGTTTACAAAATAATTTTAAAGCCAGCGCATAGAAAGGCAGACAAATCTGCCACAATGTCTTGTTCTTGTAATGAGATATCCGGCTCCAGAAAGTAATAAATGTGTCCAGAAGTACACTGTCAGAAGTGAACTGCCTAACGTGCTTTCAGTCTGTGACATGGCAATGACATTTACCAGTCAGTCAATTAAACAGGCTGTGTTGCTTTGAACATGTCAAAAGGGATGGGTAGGGGAGACCAAGAGGTTCGTCAGGAGATGGTATTTGCGTTGTGCCATGAACTTGCCTAATCAATCCCAGTTAGTGATTCAAGTGTGGAAGGCTGTGAGGAAAGAGAGGAGAATGGGGCGTACATGCGTTGGTATTACTACTGTCTTGATTGACGTCTTAATGCCTGAAAAGGTCTGGATGCCTCATTGGTTGATGACATTGACACTCTGCACCAGGTTGCTTGATCTGACCCTTGGTTTTACACTTTTAGGTGTACCCGTGTGGAACGTCTCTGTCTTTCACATATTTGTGAATTATACAGGTCTACGAATGGAATTCTGTGTATTCTGGGTGTATTATATTTGTACAAGTCTCGGAAAATAACGTTTGAATCTAACGTCCGCAGATAATTCCGTTATATTTATAGAACATCCGAAAAGTCTGGAATCTATATCAAGTTTCTGTTTTAAGATTACTATATAGGGATTTTTCAATTTTAGGGGCGCGCAGACAAGTAGTAAGTAAAATTGAAGAGAAGTAATCAAGGAAAACTCCCGTTACACTTATCGCGGTTGGAAAAGTATTGAAACGCAATAACTCGGCTGTGTTCGAGCGAACCCAGAATGTTGCAAGAAGTTCGCACAACCATCACAGGGAAAACGCGTAATCAGCGCAAGAATCCTGCAAAGACAGGGAGCTGAAAAATCCTGCAAATCCATTAATGTAATTGTCTTAAGAATAATTTAAAGAAAAACACTCTTTCGTCTGCAAACACTATTTGAGTGGGACGGGCAATATTAAAACGTATTTTAAGAGCCATGTGGTGTGAAAGAATATACCGCATTTAGCTGGCTCAGGATAGATTCTATTGGATATATTTTTTGAAAACGAGAATGAAATTTTGTTTCTGTAAAAGGGTGTGGACTTTTTTTACCGTCTGGGAGCTGTCAGTCAGTCCCTATATAGTCACTCGGTTACTGTCGTATACATATACACAGAGACTTTGATTTTCAGTATATCCCTCCCGATTGTGAAGTTTGCCGCATATTGATGTATGGAATAACACAATTAGCTGAATCTGATGTAGTATAAACTGATACAAGCACGGTTACTTTAGTTTCATTGTTTTGTAATCTGCAGCGGGAAGGGACGTGGTACATTTTGTGATACTTTCACAAACAAAGCCCCTGTAATTTGTGTTGGAAATTGACTCGATGCTCGTCGGTCGGTTGGTTAGATTGGCTATCGCAATACGATTAAAGCTGTCATGATGAATGTAAACGCATAGCCTGCGACCTTAATGCGAATCGTGTGACCTCACAGGTGTGACGTAGGCATAAGAAGATTGTATTATTGCATTTCAGCAAATAATTGATTCGCCTTAGCCATCTACCTCTGAAATATATGGGAATGGAAAATGTGGTGGTTACCAATGTGTTTGTTTATTGCCTGGTGTGACCAAAAGCAGTGGTTGTCAATCTTACCAGCTTCACTGAGCCATTAGAGAGCAGAAGTTTGATTGCTGATTTATTTGTTTATTCGTTGCTTTGTTGATTTTTGTGTTTTATTTAATAACGGCATTTTTAGGTCAAAATGTTTAGGGACGAATGGTAGACTCAGTAGCGAACATGGAATGGACATGGAAGCAATTGTGATATAACTTAAGAGTACTACTTAGCATTTTCATGGAAAGACTGAGAAAAATAAGAAATATTTTGTATGACACAGGTTGCTAACAACTGTAATAAAATGTATGTGTCTGTGATCACCTGCACACACTGTCATCACGCAGTCTGTCGTACAACAGGTCTATAGCCTCTTCCACTGAGAGCGACCTAGCGCTCCCTCTTTGCATTTCCAGTACAATTTCTTTTCCTTAAAGTCATCCAGTAGCTGCTTACGTTTCCTCTGCCGTCTTCCCGTCATTCTTCCTTCTGTCTTTCCTTCAGTGACGTGTTTTAGAATGTAGTTCCTACACAAGATTTCCAGTCCAGTTAGTCTTTCTTCGGATCACTGTGTAGGCTGTTCCTTTCCTCCTTTACGTGCGTAATACTTGTTTATTGCTCACACGATCGGTCCAACTGATCTTCTCAATCCTTCTCGAGCACCACATTGCAAAACTCTGCAAGTATTTCTGGTCTACGTTCTGAAGTGTCCAAGTTGCAGCACCATACAAAGTAACGCTCCAAATGTAGCATTTTACTGGTTTCCTCCTTAAATGGAAGCCAAATTTGCTGGTGAAATGTCTTCTTCTAGTTGAGCGTTCTTTTGCCATGGCAATCATGGGTTCAACTTCACGTGTACGCCTTCCATCATTTGTTATCACATTCGCAAGTAATTGAAATACGTACGTGTGTCTCTACTCCGGTAAGCAAATGAAAGTATTTATGCGCTTATGTGAAATTATATTTTAATTAAATATATTATAGAGCCAACATATAGACTCACAGTTTTACTTGTATGTAGTAGTTTGAAGAACTTAGGTGTAGGAGAAGAAACGTCGATAACGTTTGGTATGTTCAGAAGCCGCCCTTTGATTTTACAGCGGATTTCGCCTGTGTTCAGAAGATCTCTGTTGACTGTTGGATGTAGACGTTATGAAACACACATGCAACATAAAAGCTCTTGTTTAAGTTTATTTAAAATGCAGCGAACAAAATGCGTAAGTGTTGTTAATTTTGTAATATAAATTGATCAAAAATTTTGTTCAAGCTGATAAATATTTAACGAATTATGCTCATGCAAGATCACTGTTTTCGACAATGGCTGTATATCACTATCTTCATATCCCTCTTCCAGAACTTTTCCATCGTCACAACAAAAATAAACACTAAAAACACGACGTTTCGGAAGAAGCTTCTTCCTTCCTGAGGTCCTACTGTTAAAAATCCAGACATGTGTCAGGGCCA